>CM043022.1:52836577-53001045 GCA_023690525.1 Holotrichia oblita
CTTCAGTAGTCTGTTCGCCTACTGCCGTCTCAGCTGTCCTTGTGGAGATTACTTTGCTTGTCCATCGAGTTACTGTTTTACTTACTCCCCTTGTTTCCAGTGCTCATTCAATTGCGTCGTACGACGTATTATAGAACGCACGTGAGATATTTAGGAAAGTGCAGCTAGCTGTTTCTCTTTCATTCAGAGTTTTCTGAATAATTCCGACTAGCTTATGCAGGGCAGTCTCTGTCGATCTGCCCGTCCTGACCCGCATGCTGACACTTGTGAAGTGGAGCTTTCTTCATAGTCTCAATTCTTACCTCTATTACATTTTTTATAGCTTTCAATAGAAAGGATGTCAGGCTAATGGGCCTGAGAAAATTGGGGTTAGTCCCATCCTCCGTCCCTATTTTTGATATGAAGGTGACTTTTGCCCTTTTAAAACTTTTGGGTATATATCCCAAAGCTGCTTCCCGTTATATTTGTGTTGTACGTGCATATGTTGTATTCTTCTTCCTACCCTTTCTGCAGAAGTGCGGAGAATATCCCGTTCGCTCCTGGCGATTTGTATGGATGGAAGGTGTTTATCGCTCGCGCCATATGCTGCCTTGCACAGTTGCGCTTGCCAATTTCTCAGTCCTCCCCTTTGGGCTTCCTGATGTTTATACCTGCCTCTTCCAGATCTGTTTACTTACTATCAGGGAAGTGTGTTTCAAGCAGCGGGTTAGCCTGCTCCTTTTCCCCTTCCGTGTAGCTATATCATCTGATTTTCCAAGGGCCATAACAGATTTTGTTCAGCCCTTTATCAGAGCTCTATGGTGCTTTGTTGCTACCGGTGTGGAGGCGATGTTTTCGAAAAAGTTAAAGTTTGTCTGTTAACCGTCCTTATCTCCTTGTTGTATACAGTCAACTTTTCTCTATACCTCTGCCAATCCCCGTCAACCTTTGCTTTGTTGAACAGATGACGGACCTCAGATCTGACGTTTGCCAGAATTCAACTCCACCAAGGATTGTCCTTGGTTGGCCTCCTCGTGGGTAGTGGGCAACTACCGTCAAAGGTTTTTGTTATCGTCTCGTTAAGGCACTCTACACCCTCTTCCAGCTTCAAGAGGTGTGTAGTTCCGGCTGTATTGAGCTAGTTCAGGTTATCTCTTAAACAGGTTTTATACAGTATGTTTTCCTGGGATTCCTGCCATGGTAGGTTGAGGAGTCAAATTCCTCTAAAGTGAACTCTATAATCCTGTGGTCTGACAGGAAGGGCTCACTTGAGACGTTCCAGTTCTTCATCATACTGCTAAGACCAAAACTGTGGAATGTTACATGTAGTACTTCCCTCGTTGCCCTTGATACAAACGTTGGTTCTTTGCCCACGTTAAGGATTTATCCCATATCACTATACATGAAATTTAACGGACAAATACATTATTATTAGACTTGCTGACGTAGCGCACTATCTCGACCTTCCAATGAAGGTTGGATATTATTGACCGAGCTGGGGTGATTTGCCAGCCGCTTCGGCTCATTTATACTGTGTAGGTAGGCGTTTACTTGTTGTTACAGTTATTTGTAATATTACAGATTATATCTAATATATAGTACTATATCTTATGTTATGGTGTGGCTAGAATGGGTGAGCTCTTTCCTGACTATATTGCATGTTTTAAGTATTGTAGCTTTTTGCATCTTCTTGTATATATATAATAGATACATAATGTCTAGTTGCGTTAGTGCTTCGAAGAGTTTTTTGGGATTTCTCCGGTGATGACGAGTACTATTTTTATTATTTTCTGTTACCACATAGATTTGACCTCTTCTGCTAGTGCAAAATAATTCTCTAGTTTTTTATTTTGCTTCTTTTTTGATGTTCTCAGCCGGAGGGATCGCCACGTCGATTAAAAAGGTTGTTTTCGTTGTTTTGTCGGTGAGAACAATATCGGGCTTGTTGTTAGTTATTGTCTTGTCTGTTACTATTTGTCTATTCCAATATATTTTGCACGTTTCAGTTTCTACTACTGAGGGGGTTGGTATTTGCAGTATGGTGCCTTTTCTAGATGCGGATCTTCAAATCGTCGTCGAATTTCTAGATGCAACGTTTTGGTGACGTTGTCATGCCTTTCCGTATACTGGCGACCTGCAAGCATTGTACATCCCGATATTAGGTGGTCTGTGGTTTCTGGCCTTTCTGCGCACAGTCTACACAGATCAGTCTCATTGTGAGCGGTGTTCATGATGCGTTTTCCTTACTGAAATTATCGGTGCAGTTGAGAAGCGGTATCAGGCTCTTATGGTCACCTGAATATATTTTAAGACCGTCCATATATAGCAGGTGACTAATTTGGCTTTCGTTTTTACCCAACACGTAACCTCTTTTCATCACATTAAGCCGTATAGTCAGGGGTTCAGTGCCATGCAAAACCACAACGGACTAAGCGGGTCGCGTTGGAATATACCGCTGTTGATCTTCACTTTTCCAATTTCTGTTGTGGCATTGTTGATCTTATGCTTGAGGTTGGTTTCCGAGCACCTCACTGATTGTTCCAAAAATCCGCATAAACCTGGCTCAATTTGGTGTATTTTTAAAGTTTCTATTAGCCGTGAGTGTAGAACGCTATCGAAGGCCTTCTGGTAATCCATATAGGCAACATGTAGTGAGCTTTTGCTTCTTTTGGCATCTTCCACTACGATTGAGTCGATAAGGAGTTGTTCTTTTCATCCTCGGGAATTCTTACGGCAGCCTTTCTGTTCCTCGTCAAGAAGCTTATTTTCTTCTAAGAAGGTGTAGATTTTTCCGCTATTTTTGACGTAAGAATCTTATATAACGTTGGTAGACATGTTATAGGCCTATATTTGTCTAATTTTTGTGATGGCGTAGGAGTCTTCGATATGAGATAGGTGTTGCCTTGCGTCATGAACTATGGTAGCACTGTTGGTTCTTCTATGATTTCTCCAAAATATCTAGCAATAGGTGCATGTGTAGATCTAAACTGTTTATACCAGACGTTTTATATTTTGTCTGGTCCCTTCCAATTCAGGGTGTTCCTTATTGCTTGCATGACGTCTTCCTCCCGAATCTGGGTCTTGCGCATCGTTCTGATGGGGCCTATGATCTTTTTGAATCCTTCGACCCATTTGTTATTCGCGTGTGTTACTGTTGTGGACCACAATTCGGTCCAGTATTTCTTTACGTCCCCAGTAGACGGCGTTTCACTTTTAGATTGCTCTTTCGTTTTTTTTTTCGGCGTTTTGAAAGAACAACGCGCCTCCATAATGGACTACCTACAGCAACTATACCATGTAGACCAACGGTCTTCAACCTTTTAAAGTCAAGGGCCGAGAATACTTTAATTTTGGTTCGGCGGGCTGCAACACAAGAAAATATTCTATTATATATAAACTTAATTAAGTAAATAAAAACACTAATCAAATATTCAAGTTATTTATTAGAAAATTAGACAAGAAGCAATAAAATTTAATCAATGAGACGTTTGACACTGTTTGTTTTCAACTAATTTATCAATATCTACCCCTATAGTAGTCGTAGCAATTCTCAAACTAAATGCCAAGGCCGCCAAGAATGTCACCACGGCCCGCGGGTTGAAGACGGCTGATGTAGACAAAATAGTTAGATATATAAAGCCAACCAAATGCAGAAACAAATCGTACTTGGGTCATTGCACACATTGAGGGTTCATGAAGCTAGACTAACAACAAGGCCAGACAGGCGTCATTCGCTTAGCACCTAGTATGCCGCAGATCGCGCATAATGGCGCCCTTGTGTATTTGCGAGCTGCACTGGAGCTGCAAAACCTTCATCTTCTCCTTGTGGACTATACTATAGTAGTTATAGGTTAGGTAAATTGTTACAATTTTATTGTTATAACTATTCAAGACGATGTAACAATAAAAGCAAACCTGACCACGCTCCACCATTTTGGGCAGCAACGTTGTTGTTGTTGTCATTACTATTGTTATTATTAAATGATATCGAAGGCTTCCACGGTCCAAGTTTCTGTTATGATGGTTTCCAGGTTTTGACCGCGTCATAGTAACATAAATGCATACAATACAAAAATAAAACAAAAAGTAAAACTAAAAATAAAAATACCAAATACCAGAGCAAAACTAGGCGAGGGAGCCAGGCGGTCAAGGTAGCTCGACTCATTTATACTCACAGTTACTTCATTGTTTTATATCATAATCAGAAAGTATGTATTAACATTCAATATGTATCATCATATGATAATAAGCTTTATCAAATTCCAAAGCTAATATTGCGATGTTGACATTTGAAAATAAAGAAGTAATTGCATGTATTTATAATGGTTAGTGGTGGTCACGGAAATGAACAATAGAGATGATTGTAAGAAAGATGAAATGAATTATGACCCCCAATTTCATTAAAAAAAAATAAGGAGAACCAAGTGTGAGTGTCAATCAAAACTACTATATTGAAGAGATTTCCTTGGAAGTAACCGCCTTGACTGGATTTACTCTTAATATTGTACCGAAATTTATTAAATGTGGGAGGACATTGTATAGAATTACGAAAATATAAAAGAATATACCTACATACCTTCTGCTTTTACATGAAATCTTTAAACATATATTATCCGTTCGTATTAATTAAGTGTTGCTTATAAAGAAAATTTAACTCCAAACCCGGTGAATTCTAATAACAAGTACAATGAATAAATACTCATTAATACCACTGCGTCTCGAATAGATAGCGATGAGCTGCGCGTCTGTACACAATGGGATCCAACGTTTTTAAAAATGAAGGCAGGTTATTATGCAAAGAATATATATTAAAACTGAACGATCTTTGAAACAGGGCTGAATAATGAATAGGTGGTGTTATTAATCCGCTGCTACGCATGTTGATATTATGCACATCAGAACAAAAATGAGTCTACACGCTTAAATTCAGCGTAAATCAGCTGATTGTATTACATATATTTTGATTTTTTAAAACAAATCCTACAAAATTTACGCAAATCTTTTTTTCACAAGCAATATTTCTGTATTTGACATACATATTTCATGACAAAATAATTTTAGTTTACAAACAAAAATTGGTTTGACAAGGGCATGATATCACAGAATATATCACTTTAAGCATAGCATGATCCGTCAAACTAATTTTAGTTTTGATCACATCATATGGTTCCTTAATTTTTTTACAATAATAATTTTCTTGTTTCTGATCCATCAACTCTACTCCGTTTATAAAATTGTAAATAACATGCCACTGGCAGGGCGCGGCCCCTTCTTTGAAATATTCGACTTCTTTAATTTGGGCTTCTTCAGGGCAAAACCTTGTAAATTCTCTTATTGAGTTCTCCTTTGTTTCCGTTTTTGGACACTTCGCCATGAGGGAATATTGTTCATTCAATATTGATGGGTATCCCATCATTGTATATCACTATAATAATAACAAATTCAGCGACAATAAATTATACAAGAGAGTGGTAGATAGGACTAAGTACTAGTAAAGAAAGGAAATAAAATGGCAGAGGAAAAGGAACGCCAAGAACCACTGACTACAGGAACGGTTACAGTGCACAATGCAAGTAATGCCAACGTCGAAAATCCCCCCAAAGTTGAAACTAAGTAAGGACGGTGGTTATATACACCGATGTGTAAAAGAAATTATGTATTAAGATTATTGAGGATTTGGTTAGGATTGTTGTCTAAGTGTAATATATAAGAATAGACATTACTTAAATTGCCCAAAGTCTTGTAATTGATATGATCTTTCTGTTTGTTTATATGGTACATTTCTAAGAATATGATATCAAATTCTGCTGATAGGATGCCCCTCCCGATTCTGAATTATTAATGTCCATCCCTGTGATCGGGGAGTTATATAGAACTTTCTTAAACATGCTTTTGGGATAATCATTGTTGGTGAAGATGTACAGTTTGTTGATGTTTTTATCCAAGTACTGGGTGTCAGGGAGTTTGACGACTATTTTTTATGTTTTTACCGTATTAATTTTCATACTGATGGAATGGTTCGAGAAAAAGTTCATATATCTTCCGAAGAAGGTCGCTTTAATGTACCAGTCAATGCGAACAAGTTGATTGGGGTTCCTTCGTACCAGAATGGTAAGAAATGGAATTGAACTATCCGTCTCTGTCATAACTGTGAATTTTTATTTAGTATTGAAAGAATTAAGGATGTCAAAGATTGCCGTGATACGGGACGTTGAAGTTGATGTTGTATGGAGACCGTTATTAACTCGTCCATAACGATTTGGGCTAGAATGGGGCAACCCATCGGAGTGCCTAACGTTTGGCAGTAATATCATTCGCTCAATTCATTCGCCTTAACCTCTTAAGACAGATAAGTTGTCTTTCTTAGTTGATATTTTAATAAAATTTTAATTTGTTGTGACAATCGTATAGTTTTTATATAAATTACTTCTTAGTCATCCGATTGATTGTGTATTCATACTAATTTTGAGCATTTACCTTACTGCTGTGAGGATAATCATCGATTTACATTGATGGCTTGTCCAATATTTGCAATGTAAGTAGTTTAATCATCAATACGTATGTACCTAATTTGCAATAAATTTTACGAAAGCTTAGACAGTAATAAGAAATTACTTGTTTCATTTGGCTGCTTCCCCGATATTGTGTTTATCGAAATAGAATAGTTAGTTGAACAGTGGTTAATAATAGAAGTACGTCTTCTCTATATCTTAAATAAAGAAGTTTCAATTTTGCAAAAGACACGCTGTTAACGTAATATTATTTTTTCCTATATTAATAACTGAAGTTTGGATTGGTGCTGTGTGGAGATATCGATATTATTACTGCAGTTGTTCAAGCTCCGGAGGTATATACATTAGGCGAGGTGGCATGGTTCGGTTATAGAAAGATACTTGAGTAACATTGTATGTAGAATTGTCGATTTGAAAAGAAAAGTATAATGTGGACGAGAGAAACTAGAATGGAAGGTATCGAGCCTTATTTCACTACTTGTTACACTGCTCAACCTACTGTCATGCAGATCGTCTCCGATGAAAAGGTCTATTGTCTTGTATAAAGATTATAAGAGGCGGAGAATGTCTGCACTTCAATCTAGAAATACTAGAATATATGTATATTGGGGTGCAATCATGATATTAAATAATATTAACTTGGCAACAGAAAAATATAAATTATTGTGCCATTGGGATATTAAAACAATATAGTTTATTTAATTCATATGTTATGTATGATTTATGGCATTAGTCCAAAAAACATTTTTTCTGTAAAACTGATTCTCTTATCTAATGAGATTTCTAGTGTAGAACTTTTCCCTATATCCCAGCTAATGAGTGGTGCTTAATAAAAAGCACAAATATTGTGATGTTTATTGTTGATTAGGTATATTATCTTCCACACTGTAAAACTTTAGCATTTACTATTTGCTCCAAAATGAGCATCAGAATTATCAGGTAAACTTTTAAACACAGTGAGCTTATTTTCTATGTGTTTATTTTTTAATTTGGATATTGAAGAGGTGTGTTATCTAAACTGTTTATTTTCTATGTTATGAAAACTAAAAGTATGAATTAGGGCAATCAATAGATACTTTTGTTTGAATAACGAACGTTTATCAAACTTTTTAGATAGATTTCTATTTGTAATTAATTGCTTAATATTCTAAAATGCATATCTATTACGACCAGGAACTGTAGTTAGAGCATTTTTAGTACCCTAAGTGGTAGTAGGTGGTAGGTGTAGTTTGGCTTAAGGAGAGGGAGGGGAGAGGGCTCCCTTGCCATTCTTACACTAGACTCCGATCTTCGTGATACTAATAGTATAAAATATAAGAATTAAGAGCTTATAACTAACTTAAGACTAATATTCTGGATGTAATCCATTACATCGCTTTATACTAGAACTGCAGCAGATCCGTTCGTAACTTGAAGGCTATCACATGTTGCTACGAAAAGAGAAGCACATTGAACAATTCACGTTTAAATTTTTTAAGTGGCAAGGACTTCAGATGGACAGGTACAGTCTTACAGAGAGAGGGGAGTAATGATTCCCTTATTCTTGATATTGATGTTGTGTACGTCTGTTCTAAACTGAATTCTTTTGTACAGATATATAGGGGTTCTGGTGGTGACAATAGAATGAAACAATGATGCTGATCGAAGCAGATAGCGGCGGTTCATCTTCAACCACCCGCTACGCTGAAAGGCTTGTGAAATTCGTTGATATTTACAAATGCCGCGAAATTGAGTCTAATACAAGAGTTTTGAATTCTCTGTACTCGAGATTTCAAGAGTTCATCTAACAAGGCCAATAAACACATAAACAGTGAGAAAGGTGTGAGAGAACTAGGGAATTGCAGAGTACGGATTTTGTTTGCTGTGATAAATATGATCGATGAGGTTATATTGTTTTCAGTTCACTGTATGCACGCTGTATACATCACGATATGTGCTTTTCAAATCTAAATGTATTATCAATCGATAGGCCCAACACCTTTGCTTCTCGGACCAACGGTAACTTTGTACCTGCTAGTGTAAGTTGAATGGCGTTAAAGTACGACTTCACTATCATTGGTTTGCCGAAAACCATGACGGAACATTTTGAGTAGTTTAGGAATAACTGATAATTACTACAAATGGACGACACAATATCCAAACCATATTGTATATTTTGAGAGCCCTCCATAATGCTAGAAGGAGGAAATGAATAACAGTTGAGTATCATCAGCATACATTTTGATTTTGCAATACTTAATGCTACTGAAAATAACACTTGTATAAATGGCGAAAAGCAGAGGACTTATTGAACAGCCTTGTGGCACACCGCTGTTCAACTTCAAAGGTGACAACACGTTATCTCCAAGAACGACAGACTGAGTTCTGTTTAATAACAAATTGTGGAGTAAATCGACTGAATTTTTTTCGAGTCCAATGAAGTGAAAGATGGCTGACAGTATCGCGTGATTTACTGTATCAAACGCCTTGCTGAAATCTAAGAGTACTAATACGGTTAGTAGGTTCCTATCTGTTGCGGACAATATATTATCACTTAACAGAGTTGTCTCACAAATGTGGCCGGCGCGAAAACCAGATTAGTAGTCGGATAAAATGTTTTGAGATTCTCTGTACTCACGTAATTGATTAGAAAGTATTTTTTCCAAAATTTTTGATAAAACAGGCAAAGACTTATTGGTTTTAGATCTGAGAAGGTAGTTGACTCTGGTTTTTTTGGTAACGGTAAGACATATGCATATTTCCAGACATCCGGCACAAAGCTTTCAAGAATACAAGAGTTAATCAAGTGAACTAAATGTTTTAGAATAAAGGGTCTGTTTAATTTTATAATCGTTATGTTCAGGCCGCCAGACCCACGCGATGTACTAGTAATTGATTGGAGGATTTTGCTGATGGTGACCTCGTCGATTAGTTTAAAAGTAAAATGAGTAAAAGTATTATTGCTTATGTTTGTATTAAGATACGTAACAATGGCACTGTTATCACTTGAGGTTTTAGGGACTGAATTGATGAGAAATCTATTGATGTCGTCGACATTACTTAATTCTTGAGCTAAAATCACATCTCTGTTTTTAGAAGATACATTCAAAGATTTCATGTATTTTCATAGGATCTTGGAGTTTGCAGATTCAATTCTAAAGTTGAAGTAGGCTTTCTTTTCATTTAGTATGCCATTCTTTGTAAAATTCCGTAATTATACAGGATGGTCCATTTAAAGTCTAACACTGTAATATCTTCGAAACCGTTAGTGTTATGAAGAAAAGTATTAGACAAAAGTTTAACTATATGGAGGGACTCATTCGATGGCGCTACTGTTGTCACTATAAAGAAAGACACAAAGGTCATAGCAAGATCAAATAAAAAAAAAAAATGTTAATAGTAGCTACAAATTGTTTACATAAGGTAAACAGTTGAAGAAAGCAGCCGGCTATCGAATCGCTAGATTTATACTTTGACGAATGTTAATGTTTATAACAAGCTGTGCAAATAGATTTTCACATATGGATATGCAAGCTACTTTCGAAGAAAAAGAAATTCCGCATCGATATGAGCATTTCTATAGTTTCGCATAAAACATCGATTGAAATTTAAGTTGCTGACAAGTAGTCCAGCAAAAAGGGAAAAAAAGTTGCAGGCGTAAAAGAAAATTGAAAAAGTTATATGTGCTACTCCTTCTCTTCAATAAACACTAAATTCGACAACTTCACCTAAAGCTAACAAATTTCGTTTCTCTTATTGATTTCAAAGTTTTAACTACAGCTTCGAAATGGTATTCTATATTAGTTACATAAATCGTTACAATTTGATTGTATCTCTCAATTGCGAAGAGTTAAGTATTAATCCAATGTGATATTATCTTTTCATCTCCCATTCCTTCTCTTTATTCTAGAAATTAATTATGGCTAGAATAGGAATTTTAGTTACGTTCCTTTACTTTCTGTCAAAATCTACTCTGCACTAGACATCACTGAAACATATTGAGTATTATACAAAATAAATTAACATAATAGAAAGTTTCAGTAACATACCAGATAACGCATCAGTGTTTATACAGTTAAAATCACAGAAGTACTAAGGTAGTACTTATGTGGTAGTAACTTGCAATATTAAATTGAACATTTGTAAATAAGTGTCGAATTTGAACTTAGAAACGACTACAATGTCGTGCTAGAAAAAGAATTCTTATACGAGATATATTTAGTAGAATCCATATCTTTACCAATGGATTGTTTAAGAAAATATGGACATCTAGAGAATGTTCGCAGTGAACTGCACATTTAAGGCATTTTCGAGGCAACAAAAGTCATTTCTTTAGTAGTATTATCGTCATGTATCATTATTACCGATAATAAGTCCATAACGAGGGTAATCCTCTTAGACCTATCATTTCTTGTACCAATAGCCCCACTCAGAGACTTGGGAAACACATCGCCAAAATAATTGACAGGGCTTTTGCCGACCATAATTGTTTTAGGGTCAGAGATAGTTTTGAATTTGCTACTAAGATCAACAATTTTCAATTGCCACCTGGCTTTGTACTGGCTTCTTTTGATGTTGTGTCTTTATTCACTAACATACCTCTAGACCTTGTGATTGATATCCTTTCACAAAATTACAATTCCTTCTCGCAATATACCTCCATACCCCAAGATCTGTTTACCCACATAATAACTTTTCTCTTTTCTTCTACCTATTTCTGCTATGACAAGACCTTTTATTCACAAATCAAAGGTTGCCCTATAGGAGGTACTATCAGCCCTTCTTTGGCAGAAATAGTTATGAATAGTATCTTACATTATGTTCAATCCAATGTTGATTTTCATTTTCCATTCATATACCAGTACGTTGACAACTTTAACGTAAATCTTAAATTCACCATCGAAACCGAGAAAGATCGCATTCTACCCTTTTTAGATACCTCTGTGATAAGGGATAATAATAACATAGTCAAACT
Source organism: Holotrichia oblita (assembly GCA_023690525.1). Taxonomy (NCBI): domain Eukaryota; kingdom Metazoa; phylum Arthropoda; class Insecta; order Coleoptera; family Scarabaeidae; genus Holotrichia; species Holotrichia oblita. The sequence continues at coordinate 52,848,023 of CM043022.1, forward strand.
TGACTGGTACTGTAAACCTACTAGTTCTGGAAGATTCCTTCACTTTATGTCAAGCCATCCTTTAAAATACAAAATTAACTTCATCCTTGCTCTTAAATACAGAATCTCTCAATCAAACAATTCTAAAACAGATACTCAAATCTAATTCCTATCCTAAATTTTCAAACTCAAACAACCTTAACTCGTCTAAAACAGATAATATATCAAATCTAATTGACCTTAACATTAAAATTTACAGAAAATTCAATCATTCCTACTGACAACATACAAATACAAATCTGTACATACCCAATCAAGAAAATTCAAAGATTCTTTTCCCAACTCAAAGACAAGTCTCCCATGCTGCAACAATCTAACCTCATTTATAAGATCAACTGTAACGACTGCGAGGGTTGTTACATAGGCCAAACTGGGCAGAGACTTATTAGTCGCATCTCCAACCACAAAAACGACCTCAGACTTAATCGTGCATCCACCGCCCTTTGCGTTCATACTGAAGGGATGGGCCACACTTTTGATTTTGACAATGTTGAGGTCTTGGATTTTGAACATAATAAATTAAAACGTAATTTCTTGGAAATGTGTTTTATACAGAAGACTAGTACTTCAATTAATTTTAGGAAAGATGTTGAGAACCTAAGTGCCATTTATTCTGATCTAATCACTTAATTTTTAATTGGCTTTTTTCTTTTTTCTTCTTTTGTAATTTCTTTCATTTAAAACTTGCCATTCTCTTTTGATACTGGACTGTATTTAATAGGGGTCTGCGGTACCAAAAACTGAAGTTCGGTACGGTTCGGTACGGTAAATAATTCTGTACCACGGTTCTCGGTACGGACACGGTACTAATGATATTACATATATGAATGTTCGAATGCATTGCTTGGAATAGTATTTTTTTTGCTGGTTGGTGTGGTCTTTTATCTATAAATTTGATTTTACTTCTCTTAAGAAATAGTGTTTTCAGTTTTTCCTTGTGTTGCTTCAAATATGGTTTATAAAATAAGTTCATTTATAAAGTGTATCTAGGTGTGTACGCTGCAATTTACATCAGATATGTATTTATTCTTTTTAAAGGTATGTATGCTAATACACGGCACAAGTCTATGAACTAGTCAAGTCCGCGGCTTTAACAGTACTGAGAGATTTAAATATTTTAAAGTGAATTCTAGGAATAACAAATCCTTTGTACTGAAAGATTTTGACTTTTTTTGAATGAATATTTCCTCAGAGCACTAGAAAAGAAAAGAGAAGCATTTTTGATTAAAAATTCTTAATAGGAGCAATAATTACATCCAAAGTAAACTTCAGCAATTCAATGCAAACTTATTTTTAGGTGACGGCAACTCAACGGAACAAAAGTTAATAATACATGAAGAAAAATGCTTATAAATAAATAGTATGGGACTCCGACTTACGGAGGAGATTCGGAATGCGCTGGAGCTGAGGCACTCAACGGGCGCTGTTTTTTTGGATTTCGCCCACGCGTTTGATTCGGTGTGGCATGACGGTCTGCTTTTTAAGATGGGCAGTTTTGGAATCAACCCAAACATGATTGCTCTAGTCGGCTCCTATCTTGTCGACAGGACCTTTGCCATTAGGATGAGCGACGTACCACCCGATCGTAGGCGAATATTCGCCGGGGTACCGCAGGGTTCGCTTCTGGGTCCAGAGTTATTTATATTATTTACGAGCGACATACCAAGGTTCCTTTCGACTCACCTTGCAATTTATGCAGATGACACTGCAATTTACACATCATCTCGTAATGATCCCTTGGTGTGTCGCCGTCTTCAGAGATCCGTCGACGAGATCTGCGACTGGGCGACGAAGTGGCGGCTTGTCATCAATGCCGACAAATGTATGGCGACAAGGTTCTCCTTGAAACGTAATCGTCCACCCGCTAACATCACGATTGGGGGTCAAGTGCTGCCTTGGCAAACGCGTGTGCAATACTTGGCGTTAACTTTAGATACAAGACTGACGTTTCAACACCACTTTTCCACGATTGCCTCCAAGTTTCTACGTGCCCGTGGGGCTCTGGCTCCTCTCTTGTGCTGGAAGAGCTCTTTGAGTTTAAAGATCAAGCTCATGATCTATGTGGTGTTTCTCCGACCAATTCTTACTTATAGTGCCCTAACCTGGTCCAGCGCCAGTAAATCGCAAGTAAAGCGGCTCAACATTCTACAGAACCGGGCGCTGCGAATCATCGTCGCAGCGTCTTGGTTCGTGAGCAACGCTCAGATCCATAGGGATCTGAACATTCCGCCTCTGAGCGAATACGCGATGGCGCTGGCCAGGGGAATCCTTCAGAGGGCCTCTCGGTCGGAGAACCCACTTATCCAGCACTTGGGGGAGCTGGATCCCGATAGACCCCCTCCTCGTGTGGCTGTAAGGAGAATCTTAACGATGACACTGTAGATCCCGGCCGCAATTTGGCCGCCTTGTCGCAGATCTCCGAATTTATCCAGACCGAAAAAGAACCCTGTGGTTAGAAGAACCACCATCATCCAGTGATAAAAAGCCTTACGGATCTACCAGCCTTAGCGCAAAGGAAGACCTATGAACTGATACAATTTCCGAACGTTGTCGGTATATCGGTATATATCCGATCCAATTTTTGTAAATCCCTATTGTAAACTGTACCGTACTGAGATGGTACCGAGATCGTTGTCTGTACCGAACCGCTGACGGTACATCGTTCTGTACCGTACCGGTACCGAAATTTCGGTGCACGGCAGACCCCTAATTTATAACTGCTTTTTTCGTTTTACAAATGACTGTAACTTGTTTCGTTTTAAATCTTTACACGGAACTGTTTTTTGGATGTTATTGAATATCTTTTTTTTTTTTGACACCGAAGAGTATTTAATTTCTTGGCGTATGGCATATTTTTAAATAAAAATATGTTTAATTAATTGTTGCAGTCGAAGCCCCCCGGTGGTCGCAACGGTTTGCGGTAGAGCCGCGATAGCGCTACCTGGTGGTTCGACTCCACTTCTGGACGGCATATTTTTAAATTAAAATATGTTTAATTAATTGGCGTTTGGGAAAAAATTGCGTTATATGTACTTACATACGCCAAGAAAATAAATACACTGCGGTGTCAAAAATGTTGCCTATCCTAGGTCATTATAACATCTCGTTCGCATATATTTGTGAAGTTTACTTGTGCAGTCGAAGCCACCCGGTGGTCGCAACGGTTTGCGGTAGAGCCGCGATAGCCCTACCTGGTGGTTCGACTCCACTTTGGGACGGCATATTTTTAACTAAAAATATGTTTAATTAATTAGCGTTTGGGAAAAATTGCATTATATGCTATTGAATATCGTTTTTTTAATATCTAAACTCGACATAACGTCTTTGCATTTAAGCATGTTTTGCATTGTACACAGCTGTGTTTTAATAATTTTATAATGTATTTTCTATTCAGAATTGCAACGTCGAATAATTTTAATGATTTAATATTAGTTATAGTTCTATTGTTGTAAGTAGCCCAACTTATAATTTTAATCTATATTTGTTATATTCTATTGTTGTTTAACAGTTGTCCTGAGGAAGTTTGTATTCACGAACGAAAATTCGACATTGTCAATAAAGAACTTTATCAATAATTAGGCTTTTTCATCTTGCCTAAGATTATTTAGAGTATCAAGCGTTAATACTATTGTAATTACCGATAATATCAAAAATGACTTAGAACACAGAAGTCTAAAAGCCTGAAGGGCTTGTAGACAGCTAGTCGTTGTTACTAACTCTATAGATAAACTTTCTAGATACACCATATATCTAGCAAAATATATGTTGAAAGACTTGGTTGAGATAGGCTCTGCCAAATCTCATAAAAAGCGTTTGCAAGTCTTACAAAATAAGACCCTTAGAATTATCACCGGAGTGCCTTGGTATGTCCACAGCTCCCCACTGCACCAGGACCTGCAGATGGCAACCCTTCTGCAACACGCCGCATAAATGCTCAAGGGTGCACTGAAAAGGATCACCAACTCCAATAAGCCCATAGTCAAGGCGCTCACTGCGCTGGACCCGGATTTCCCACCGCGCAAGACTAAGGTCAACTGAGCCACTATATTCTCCTGACGCTACATCTGCAGTGACAGCAGCCCGCACACAACTCAGCAGGAAAGCATCCATGAATAAAAATAACACCCAGGTTCACACACTACTAAATTCTCTTATCCCATTCCCCCTCTCCCACTTGCCCAACATCCTCTCCTTCAATTTCAGTATCACCCCATATCCACAACTCCTCAACCTGACACGTATTCGCGATGTCATAAATGAAAAAGCAAAAAAATTCGACGAACGAAACCCATCATCAAATTGAGTATAATCGTATTTATGGATCTTAGATTGATCCTGTAGAAAAATGCAAGACCTAACGAGATATATACATATAACTGTCTGCACAAAAGTACCGCAAGCTAGCCAAATAAATATAAAAATAAGTACCTAACCTTATTTATTACAAACATAAAGTGCAACAATAACCCTTTGTTATTCCTGAAATAATCCAGCTGTTAATCTCCGCAATTTATCCTCTTAAGGTATCACTACACAGAAACAGACAAAAATCTTACTTTATGGAGCTACTACACTAATATACAAAACGAGAAACGAACTCACTGATTACTTTACTTTACCGTTTTCTTCGAAGACGTTACGGATCAATACATAAAAATAGCCTGACATTTGGCAACTTGCCAGTAAAAATTCTGCACGCTCTTTTTATGCGACTCGGTTTATGCTTTGAAAAGGAATTAGTGGCAAAATCCTGGATGTTTATTGGTTGAATCCAAACATCGGCTCCGGATTGGTTGGAGTATGATAATCTGATGTTAGTGCCCAATAGCACTGTTTGTCTTGATCCTCTATTTTGTAACCGAAATAAAGCTGATATGTATGTTTTCTCAATGTAGTAATGGACAGTTTTTAAAACGCAAAAGTAACCAACACCACAAACATAACAAGAGTGATCTGGATTCTTTATACACTTTCGAGACATACATTGTCAACTATTCGCTTCGACTCACTAGCTTCGACTGACTAACCTCTCTACTATTTGGGTCACCTTATATACTTAAAAATATTTTCCTGAAATAGAGTCTTGCAAGTAGTATAGATTAGTATATGAACAAAATTCCTAACATCATTAGTATAGGAGCTATAGACCAGCGCGCGCGTAGGTGACAACCCTGTATAGGGAGACATGACATCGCGTATTTCTAAACCTTGAACTAATATTAAAAAGATAAGTTTATTTTCGGTTTTAGCACACCAAAAACAGCAAAATTTCGTCGATTTTATTTTAGATACATTTTGGTTATTGCCCAGTGTCACAGAGTAGTCTTACGGAAGGGCAGCCGAACGTTGCAATGTTGATATGATGTCGATGTCATCCTGATGCTTTCAAATAGTGTGCTGTAGTTCTTATTATAAATTGCAAATATAGAAGCATCAATGAAAAAAATCTCATTTGCCTCATACTCGAGACACACCAGTAATTATACGTATGAATCGTTTACTAGCAAATTGAAATCATTTTAAATACAAAAGAATGATCATATGTGTCTAGAGATGGCAAATTTGACGCACATGCCAGCAGCGTACGCACGCAATTTTGCATTAATTTCATTAATTTAAATTATAAGGAAAAATGTACGGACTGTATTCCATATTGGACGGTCAAGCGAGCTCACGAATTGTAGCATAATTTATACACTACACGACTGCATACTAATTTGCAATTCAAGGTTCTAAATTCAATTCTTATGTTTTAATTTAATTTCTCTTTTCTTTGAGTGTACATTCAAGTAGTGGTAAACTATAATCATTGTAATTTATATATGTAAATTCAGCAAAAAGTCCCACGGTTACAAAACAAGAAATCTTAAGTACTTAAGGCTAGATCTGATAAGGACATTTTATAATTCAAATTTAAATATTTGGAATAAACTTTACCACCACTTATTTAAATCTCTACAAATAGGTCAAATTCAAAATTAACCTAACTATACAAAAATTATTACCAGACATTTTTTTAATATGAAGTAGTGGTTAGGTTTTGAAGTATATGTGTTCCAGGAACTGCTGCTTTATTGTATTTTGTTTTATAGCATTGTTTTTATAATATTAAACATTTATATGAATATTTTGATCAACGTCAACGATACACTGAATAAATAAATAAAAGCTGAATGTGGATCTTTGAAGTGATATGTTAATTCTCACGAACAGAATACAAATGTAGCTTTTATTGTAAAAATGTATAGTCAATATTTAGCTAAGCTAGTAGAACCTCTTTACTACAAAGTTCAAGGATGTTGCTATAAATATCTGTGTATGTATATACATATACCAAATCGTATCAATAAATGAGTCTCATTTATATACAAAGAGATATAATGGGTATATACATATACCAAATCGTATCAATAAAGCCTCATTTATATGAATTAAGTTTAATGCGTGAAACACAGTTCTCATTCACTTGTAATTTGCCTATATTCGTACGTGACTAAATTTAATACACCTATACACACATACTATTTGTATAGAAGAAAGTGTTAGAAATAGGAAAGGATTATTTACTATGAATTTCATATCATGGATAATAATGAAGAAGTTTGAAATTCACAAGTGCTATTAATAGTAGCTCGACTCAATAGCTGTGGTATCGTTCTGATAGTACAGTTATCACACCATATTGTTAGAATTAGCAAAATTCCATTGCTGTTGTAATAGAAAGTTTTTAATATGCGTGTATTGTTTGCGGTATACTTAATATTGAAGATATACAGAGAGCTATTTATTTCTTAAATGAGCTGTAGTGGCCAATGGTTCTATTTACAATATCGCAAATTTTGTTTATTATCTTTGTATAATGGTTCCGTTAAACATTGACAACCTTTTTAAAATCTTCTTTCTTGCAATTCGGATTTAACAATACTTATATATACTTCCTAAATGCCCATTACTGCGTTATTAGCCTCCAATTTGATCTCTGTAAAGTTGTTCGACAGTAAGATATATCCTAAAAATATCTTCGCTGAGGTTCATACAACTACTTCAAGCTTTACTGTATGGGTAAATATACAAAGTATGAATACATCCGATGTGGTGAAGATCGAAGTCACTCACAAGAAAACACAGGGAAGTGTCCCCTCACCGATTTAAATGAAACTTGGTGGGTTTGTAGACTGATGTAGTGTAAGAACAACGGTAACTTTCATAGATGCTAAATCGCCCGTTTTCGGAGGGTGGGGCGCCCTAAAGCCAACGCTGCCTTTCGCTATTTGCTTTAATATCTCCAAAACTATAAGACACATCAAAAAAGGTTAAGACAAATATTTAACTATTTTAGCAGTACTAAAAGATAGCAACAATACTTTGCTTGTCATAGTACTTGTTTTCCAGAAACAACCCGCAACCCCCATATTTTTTTAAAATTTTAAAATTTTTATTTGCTGGTAAAATAAACAAAGTTATGCAGAATATATTATATTGAATATGCTACAAAGTAACTCAATTTATTAAAAAAAAAACAAGAATTGTGTAGGTATACCTACGTAAGGACATACATAGATATGTATGTAGGTATACCGGTTGATTTCAAAGATAGGATAAATAACGGAGCGAAGGGGCAAGTGGTAGGTACGAAAATTCGCTAAGAAGTGGGGACGCGTACGAGTCTCTCTATCACAGTCTAGTCCCGTCTAGTCTACAGCGCTGTGATAGACTCACGCGACCCACGTCTTAGCGAATTTTCATACCTACCCCTTGCCTCTACGCGCCGTTATTTATCCTATCTTTGAATTCAACCGGTATACATATGTACAGTTACTCACGAAAGTCTACATACAGGTAAAAAAATCGCTTTTTTTACAAATAGAAGATGAAAAACTTATTGTTATTGATGTGAACAAATCGTAGAGATATCAAAGGTTTCCGCGGTCCGAGTTTCTGTTATGAGGGCTTCCGGGTTTTGACCGCGTCATAGTAAAGTACGTCTAACAATACAAAATAAAATAAAACAAAAATGAAAATAAAAACAAAAATATAAAAGGTCAGAAGATTTTCGCCTCTAGCGTGGTTGACACGTTGAGTTACCGTGACCTTCTAGCGCACCTCGCCTAGCTTTGCTGCTGAAGAAGCCACTTACATTTGTGAAAAAACGTCGAGTTTGAGTATGTTGTATATATTTTGTATTTTTGTTTTTATTTTCATTTTTGTTTTATTTTATTTTGGATCGTATATACAGTAGTGTGCATAAATAAGTAATCACACACACATTTTTCAACAATCGTTTTAATAGTTTTACTATGTATATCTTTCTATTGAAATACGTATGTATGTATATAAACGAAGGAAAAGTATTGTAAGATTACAGTTTCTTAGAATTAAGAATTTATTATTAGAATTTGCATTTTATGATAGCGCAACCCCTCGAAAGCCTCCCAGACGTCAAAGAATAGTTATTTACCGATGTGTTGTATTAGTTTATTGTCATATTTTGAAGTGCTCGTTTGCTATAATAGAGTTCAGAGAGCGTTTTAAAAGCATTGTAATACAATTTTCTTTATTACATAACTTATTTTGTTTAATTAATTTACATAGTTTGTGAAAGTGTCTCGTAAATACCTTTAATGAGTACTTTATAAGTTCTATACCTCCTCCAAATGTAAATAATATAGATCTAGTCCAGTTTTATGCACATAACAGGAAAAATGTCTTTAAAAATTTGTTTCAACTGAGATTAGTGGATACTGAGACTATTATAGCAATTTTATTTGATATTAAAACTAATGCAAAAGGAGCTGATGTTGTCAACGCATTCATGCTAACGCTCTGTTATCCGTACATAAATTCCGTTTTGACACACATAATTAACTCGTGTTTATTATCAAATTATTTTCCTTCGATGTGGAAACATTCGTTAGTGATCCCGGTAGCAAAGAATAATAATCCGACTACTGTAGCACACTTTACCAATCCGGTTTTCGTCCGCATCATAGCTGTTTTACGGCCTTGCTAGATATGACGGACAACATAATTAGGGCTGCAGATCGTAGCCAGGATAGTATTTTAGTTTTACTAGATTTCAGCAAAGCATTTGACACATTAAACCATGAATTATTATTGGCGATACTTCATTTCGTCGGATTATCGGAGGATGCTATTTTATTTTTTAGGAGTTACCTAACTGGCCGCACTCAGACGGTGATTGTAGATGGGCTGGAGTCTAATCCAATGAATAACACACAAGGCGTGCCACAGGGGTCGATCTTGGGGCGGCTACTGTTTGCTATTTACACCTGTAACTTCCATAGTCTCTCGCACTGTCGCTACCACATGTATGCTGATGACACTCAGCTCTTATACTCATTTTCTAGCGATAGCGCCGTGCGTGCGGAGGATGAGTTGAATAGTGATCTCCGGTCGATTGCCACTATCTCTGCTGACCACTCTCTTCATATAAATCCGGATAAATCTGTTGCCTTGTTGTTTAGCAAGAGATGTGATATAGTTGATTATCGATTAGAGCTGAATGGTATGCCGCTAAAGTTTGTTACCGAGGCAAAAAACCTGGGTTTGATCATGGATACAAATTTAAGGTTTACATCACATATTTCTAAATGTGTTCGTACTGCATACTCTAACCTAAGAGCTATCTATGCAAACAAAGATTGCCTCTCACAAGAATTGAAAGTTAAACTCTGCGATAGCTTAGTTTTGTCGCACTTCAATTACTGTGATGTAGTATATGGGCCATGCTTGGATGTGGTTACCCAGAGGAGAGTGCAACTTGTGCAGAACTCATGTTTGAGGTTAATTCATGGCATACAAAAGTACTGTCGAATTTCTCACACCCTAAAGCTAACGAATTGGTTGAATATGAGGGATAGAAGATCATTACACTCAGCATGCTTGTTTCATAAGATAATTACTCTTAAATGTCCAGTATATCTATATAGAAAAATAACATTTCGAGCAGATGTCCACCATATAAACGTTAGGAGCAAGAGGCTATTGACACCCCCTGTACACAGAACCGCCTTCTTTGAACGTAGTTTTACTTATAATATTGTCAAAGTTAATAACGGTATTTCTAATGAATGCAAATCACTGTCTTCACTTGCTTTTCGACGGTCCACAAAATCTCGTTTGCTGAGCTTGCCTACGCAATAAGTGTTGAGTAATCATTGTGTGTAGCCACCTATGATTGTATGACCGCATTGTAATGTAATTAGCATAATTATTTTGTTTAGGATGTTGTTGCGTAGGAAACTACTGTTTTTCATTTAAATTAAAAGAGGAAACCCATATTCTGCACTAGTTGCAGTAATTTCACGTTTTAAAGTCTACAACTGTTAGTGTCAGAACTGAACAAATTTTAAAACTTTACATACCTACATACATATATGTATGTACTTACGTAGGTATACCTACACAATCCTTCTGTTATTTTTTTTATAAATTGAGTTACTTTGTAGCATGTTCAATATATATTGGTGAATTCTGTATAACTTTTTGTATTTTTCCAGCAAATAAAAATTTTAAAATTAAAAAAAAATGTGGAGGTGGGGGTTGTTTCTGGAAAACAAGTATGACAGGCAAACTATTGTCGCTATCTTTTAGTACTAATAAAATAGTTACATATTTGTCTTAACTTTTTTTATGTGTCTTGTAGTTTTGGAAATACTAAAGCAAATAGCGAAAGGTAGCGTTGGCTTTAGGGCGCCTCGCTCCCCTAAAACGGGCGATTTAGCATCTATGAAAGTTACCGTTGTTCTTACACTGCATCAGTCTACAAACCCACCCAGTTTCATTTAAATCGGTGAGGGACACTTCCCTGTGTTTCCTTGTCAGCTCGATTAACCCGTCCATAATATTCGATATACTCGGGAAGATGTTTATATACGAGGGCGACCTGCAATGTTTCCGGAATCCACAAGAAAAACACGGTATTGGTGTGATTTTTTATTTTTATTTTTCGATGTAGTCTCCCCGAAGATCAATACACTTTTGCTGCAGTCTCTTTAAGCCCTCGGAAAAGTAGGATGTTTCGAGGTCTGCAAAAAAGTCCTCTGTAGTGGCGATGACCTCCTCATTTGAGGCATATCTCTTTTCTGCAAGCGATTTTGTTCAGGTTTGGGAATATGAAAAAGCGCAACCCATTCAGTTTGGACATCAGGATGCGGAATGAATGAACCGGTGCATTGTCGTGGTGGAAACGCACTTTTTTCGCCATGATCTCTCCGGCCGATGGATTGGTCTTTGCTTTCTTCAGAGCTGATTCACCCGAAAAAGTCCACTGCTTTGACTCTTCCTTGCTCTCCGGTATGTAGTGCTTCATCCGAGTCTCATCCACGGTTACGAAACGTACGAAGAAATCCCCTGGATTGCATTGCAAACGTGTACCCATCGCGCTGAAAGCTTTTTCATGCCCAAGATTTCGTGTAGGATATGGCCAACGCGTTCCTCTGAGATGCCTGTTGCCTCTTTCAGATTCAATCGGCGATCGGCTAATACATCATGAATCTTGTCGACCATTTATTCGTTGGTAATTGTTTTTGGGCGTGCACTGCGTGGTTGGTCACTTGTGCTTGTGCGACCACGTTTCAATTCACTCATCTAGAAGCTGATGGTCGAAAATGATGGAGTAGATCCGCCTCTAGAAGCTCTAGAAAAATATTTCGAATTTCCGTAGGTGTTTTCCCAGCCATCCAGAAGTGTTTTATTACTGCACGAAATTCGATTTTATTCATTTTTGCGAAATCGCCTAACTTACTGAACAGAACACACTCTTAAACAACAACTATTGACAGTAGTAGTAACTCAGGAGAATCAAGTCTTATGGGTAGTCTTTTTCATATACGATTAAGATGTATTGTAATAATGTTTTAAATATATACTATAACGGGTCGATGGCCGCAGTGGTTAGGCGGCTGACTATTGCTGTGAGAGGACGATAGGTGCCGGGGTTCAATTCTCTGGACGGACGGTGACATTTTTTCAGAGAGTTTAATCCCGGATCGACTTGCCATTCGCTGTTGGGAGCAAAGTGATTAACAGCGCGGCATCATAAAAGGCGATATGATGCTGTCACAAAGCCATTTAAACACAACTTACACACACTAAACTACACCGCAAGAGTTGCAGTGATAGCCAGACAAGTGATACAGCTTACGGAGTCACTGCAACTAAGCACCCACCACACATTAAAAAAAATGTATTCCTTTACCGTTACTCTTTATGGAAATGTTAGTGATCGAATCTAATATGATATCGACTGGTTTCATATAACACCATATGATGTAATATAATGTGGAATAATGTAATACACTAGAATACACTGAAGCAATCTAGAAAAAGAAACAAGTACTAAAAATGAGAATTGAAATAGTGGTAAAGGAAAATAGGGAAACACGAACTAGAATAAATGTTAAAGTAAATTACACGATATAAAGGAACTTCACTGAGATGTTATTAGCTAAACACACACACAGTATGGAGATTAGTATATTCAGCCAATGTTCAGAAAGACAAAAACACTACGGAAAAAAGCTACTAGGTCGTCATTCTACTCTATTCATATGAAAGGTATGGGGAAACAAAATACTCTTAAATACATACCCAAGGTGTGGCCAAAGTAACAGGTACCACACACATCACCGAGTTTATAACGTCACTTTCAAAAATAGTCTGTCACTATTTTTATTATGTACAGTGCCGTAGAAACTAAATGTTACACTATCTTGGATTAGTTGAAAAAATGCTTTCCAAATCAAGCATATAACTATTACCGCTATGAAAACACGTTTCATGGGTTATTTGTTCTCGCTCCTACATAAAATTTAGATATGCACCTCGAAAGTTCAGTTCACATCTTAAAGGGCATACCTATAAAAGGAAGCAAATTATATTAAGTAGTTTGTATCCGAGTGCATTCGAGATTGATCAAATAGACAACTATTAATCTTAATCTAAGTAACGTATTGCTTGCACTTTTATTATTCCTAATCAGCTGATGGAGTGAATTCGATGCACTAGAAACTCAACACTACTAGATGTGAATTTGTGGGTCTTACGTATATTTTCGAAGATGAAGTACATTTCCAGAGATATATTCGATGAAATAAGTAAGAATAGTTCAGTTTGTAAGAGAAATTGACTCGGTTGCAGTTTCACACAGAAAAACAAGTAATGCATAGGTGTAGTGCTTCTTATTATAACTTGTAGTATTATAGGTTTATTATTCCGTCAATACTTCAGACACATTCTTGCGCTAAGAGATACTCAAGTATTTTTCTCGATGCATACAAATTTAGTCAATTTATATGTTATACTACAAAAGATCTGTAAGCAAGCTAATAAATACATGGACAGTGAAAATTGTCAAGTAACATTAGAAACAATACATATGTCATATTAATACAACTCTTAGCACAGCGATAGATAAAAATTTGTCATTTATTTATAACATTATTTATAAAATATAATATATACAAATTGATATGGGTTTTATCTTTTTTTCGCAGTAGTAATTTCCTCCTCTGATTGCTAGTATCCTGCCTACTATACCGTTCCATTGCTCTGATGGTCATCTACTTTTTTTTTACCTCACGTTTGCTTCCCAAGTTTTTAAGTGATTGATTGATTGATTGATTGCAATCAAGGCAGGGCAGTCTCTAATTATCCCTAACACTGGGGCGCACTGGGCCTATTGTGTTATTGCTGCCTTGGTTCCATTTTACTCAAACAGGTTAGTTCTCTCAATCAGGTTTAGAAGCCTATTTGGTAAATCTTTTTCCAATGGTAGATCAAACGCGCTTTGCAAAGCAACCCTATGTTGACTTAGTGCCACGCATTCGAAGGCGATATGAAAGGCTGTTTCCTCCTCCTCATTACAGAGTCTGCATAGGGGTTCATCTTTATAGATCCCCATCTTGTGCAGATGACCTCTTAGACAGCCGTGTCGTGTTAATAGACATGTTACTGCCCTAAGCTGAGTCCTGTTTAATGCAAGTAAGTCAGTAGTTAGTCGTTGTGACGGTCGTTCCATCATCCGTTTGCCGTGCCTTTGTCCAGCTACATGGTTCCAATTTAGTTGCTGTTGTTTTATAATCCACTCATTAATTGCACCACGTGTACTGCACTCTTTGTAATAACTAGACTTGGCTCCGGCCCGGTAAATTTCATTAGGGAACCTTTCCTTGCTAGCTGGTCTGCAGTTTCATTGCCTGCTATACCCCTGTGTCCCGGCACTCACACTAAGTTGTCTCTGGCCAGGACAGTTAGGTTTTGCAGACATTCCCATACTAGTTTGGAGACTATGTAATAAGATGCTAGAGCATTTAAGGCTGCCTGACTGTCAAAGAGAATACAGATCGCCTACCCTCGCGGTTGGCGGCGCAAACTCTGCAACGCACAGGTTTGTATAGCATATATTTCTGTTTGAAATACCGTTGTGTATCACCCAAGTGCTTCACATACCTTGTAACCCTGGTCTTCCTCATATACACCAACACCAGAATTAGTGCTCGCCCTTGACCCATCTGTATACCAGTTTTGGGTGTGCGGTTTTCTCCCTTCACCATTTTTCCATTCAACCCAATTCAAGAAAACCTTGAGGGGTTTGTGATAGAAAATCCTGGTGATTGATATGTCGCTCCCCATATCAAAGATTGGGTTTTGTATTATTGCTTCTATTCTGGTATGCCCCAACCCATAGTGGGGTTTCCAGTTGTTAGTATTTGTTAGTCTGTATGCTCCCATTCTAACCTCGCCCATGATAAAAATATCGAGGGGAGGCAAGTTTAGCATGGTTTCCATAGCAGCCGTTGGAATACTCTTGATAGCCCCAGTTATACATAGGCATGCTAATCTCTGAATTCTCGAGAGGTTAGTTATCACATGCTTCTGCTTAACTTTTGGCCACCAGACCAGGCAGCCATAAGTTATCATGGGTCTTACTACCACACTATACAACCAGTACGTCATATGCGGTTTGAGTCCCCATATTTTTTCAACTGTTCTATGGGTTGTTATTAACACCCTTTTACATTTGTCAGTCATTTTCTCCAAATGTGAGTTCCAGTTTAGTTTAGAGTCCAAGATTACTCCCAGGAACTTGGCCTCCTGACTAATTTGTATAACCTGATTGTATAGAGTCGATGCTCTCAGGCCTTCCAATCTCCTCCTTTTGGTGAAGGGTACAAGTGGAATTTTTTCCGGGTTTACTCCAAGGTTCTCCTTCTTGCACCACCCCTCTACCATCTTCAATGTTCTGAGATTATGCTGGTATTCCTACCAATAGTGAGAATCACTATGTCGTCAGCATATTTCTGTGTATAGAAGCCTGCATTGTTTAGTAGAGCGAACAGCTCGTCACAATAGAGGAGATAGGACGCCTCCCTGTGGGCATCTAATACCTAACTAATACCTGCATCTTATCTCCCACCAATGCTGCTTCTACCTGCCTACCGCGGAGCATGGCTTTCATCCACTCACTGATAGTAGTTTCTACTCCTCGGCTTTTGACAGCTCTTATTAGAGGTTCAAATGGGGTGTTATCAAATGCACCTTCTATGTCAAGAAATGCCGCTAATGCAATTTCTTTATTATTTAAAGTTGCCTCCACCCGCGACACAAGCTGGTGCAAGGCACTTTCACATGATTTACCTGCTTGATATGCATGTTGATTAGGGTGTAGCGGTTTTCAGAATAAACGATGATAGGGTTATTGGTCTGCATGCCTTTGCCTCAGCGTATGAGCTACGTCCAGGTTTATGTATAAACACAACCTTAGCCCTATTCCAAACAGATGGTATGTAACCCAGCGCCAGGCTGGCTCTATAGATTCGTCAAAGCACTAATGCTATTGCCTCTTCACCTTGTTGTAGCAAGGCGGGAAAAATCCCATCAGGACCAGGGGACTTGTACGCCTCAAAGCTGTTAATCGCCCAAATAATCCTGTTGTATGTTATTACCCGTGGTCTTCGAGTAAGACCTCAAGCGCTTCTGTTCAGCAATGATGGAGTGCTCGTAAACTCTCCAATGGGTTTGCGAATGGTTCCCAAAAGATTTGTTGGATTTTTTGCAAGTAGTGTGTGGAGTCTTGCACTTTCATATGTAGTTTCTATATCCTCACAGAACTCCTTCAATGACTATCTTTTGGCCCTTCTTAGGGCTCTGTTATACTCAGTGAGTGAGTTCCGATAATCAGGCCACTCATTGGTTGTTGTCGCCTTATTAAATAATTTGCGTGTTCGCTGCTCAGTAATGACAATTCCTCATTCCACCAACTGACTGCTCTGGAAGAGTTTCGCTTTGTCTGAGGACAACTTATTTCATATGAGGTTATTATGGCCTCCTGCTTGATGTCATCGCTCAGCTCCTCTTTGTACCTTGCCCAGTCGGTTCTTCCCATACATCTCAACTATTTTATCGTCTCCCGCGATTTCCAGTATGATGTACCTGTGATCTGAGTGAGAAGGTTCCTCAGACATGTACCACTTAGTAACCTGTGAGCGAATGTACACGGAGCTGAACGTTATGTCAATTACCTGTTGCCTTCTCCGTGTTACAAAAGTTAGTTCACTACCATCATTCAAAACCACCAGCTTCCGAGAGATAATGTATTCTAATAGTGATTCACCTCTACTATTTGTGTCGGTGCTTCCCCATGCAGTGTGGTGGGAGTTGGCATCCGCTCCGATGATGACCTGGCCATTAGAATCCTCGCAGTACTTCACCAGGTTTTCCACTTCGTGCGTTGGCGGTGGTTTCGCTGCATCATACGGGAGGTAAGCAGAAGCGAAAATGAGCTCCTTGCTGCTCCCTCTGGTGCAGAACTTCAACCTTATGGCCGCTAAATCTCGGGAACAGAAGTTAAGCAGCGTTAATGGCTTCACCTAGGCCTGTTACACGGTCCCCAACCAACCAACTTGTATTAGGGTCACGTCGATGCTGCGCGAGGCTAGCAGCTTACATAGGGAAGCAGAGGCTGCTCTGCTATGTTGAAGTTTTATCTGTACTACCTGCAACATCTTCGGGTTTTTCTTTCTTCCCAACTATCTTGAAAGTGAGCTGGTTTAGTCCAAAATCGGATTTCAGACCCATGCCATTCAGAACCTTCAAGGATCCCTTATCGATATTCAGAACTAAGATTATTCCTTTCGGGTCTGCCTTGCTCGAAACGACGCGCCAATCGTTGGTTGTTATTCCATCATTCTGGGTTCCGAGGAGTTGGAAAACTTTTTCCACTTCCGTAGACCCCAGAAACTCAGTTGGAACTCACATAACTTCCTTTGTGGTTTTGACGACATCCGTCACAACGTCAGTCCTTAGGAACAGTCTCCATCAGCCATGTCTTCGGTGAGGTGCGGTTGGTAGTTTGCACTTCCATATCTCCCCTATTATTGCCATTTGCAGATTTTTAGATTGTTCTTCTGTCAATCTTTCCTCTGGATATTTATCCAAGACTACAGCTATCTTAGTAGCGGTTAAGGTCTGACTGAAGGTTGCCCCAGTTGTGTCCTGGCTACAGGACGTACTGGGTCTTACCTTAAGAGGTTTGCCGCTATCCGACTTCTGTATCTTTGTCGGTTGACTCTTTGTTGAGGATGGAGTACTTCCCTCCGATCTTACTCTCTTAGAGGTTTTCTGCTGGCTTATTGACGGTTCTCCCTCTTGTTCCTTCGAACTTCGGTTTGACCGTTTTTTTCTTGGTCCCCAGCAGCAATCGCAGCTTGTATAGCCTTTCTGCGTTTCTGTGCTCCGGAGAGTTTAGGTTTTATTAGCTTCAGGTGATCCATGCCCGTAGCTACCTGTTGCATCTCCGCATCAGAATCTGCTGGGCTTGTGGTACTACCACTTCCCTCTGACTCTTGCTGAGTTGGCTTTGGTTGGGTAGCAGTGTCTTGGCTGCATGAGCCTTCCTCTGCTCTTGTTTCAGGGTTTTCCTTGTCTGAAGGTTCCCTTCTTAAGGTTTTTTTGGGTTCCACGTTTATTCCTTCCATTTTTTCACGAGTATGGGGAAAAGGGTGGTCGACGCCTTTCACAGACGCAAGGCTAATACTCCGGTAGATCGACCGGTGTTCCAGGAGTGTGGGCAGTAAAGACTGATCTTCTAGACAGCCATGAATCCCGTCAGCCTGCCCACCCGTCTTAGGATTTCGGTTTTTGTTGAGGTTGTCTGCTCTCGGTTCGGGCGATTAAGCCAAGACCCACCACTCCATCCGCCTGTGAGACATGACCACAATGGAAGGAGTATGGTTTAACAGTAACCTTACACATAGTGTAACAGATACTGGCATCGTTTATCCCTTGCAAGCCCTTAGCCACGACACGACACCTGGGTCGGGAGTATCTTTCTTAGTCTGGCACTTCGCCTTCGACCTCTCCGGCATGGGTGGCCCTACCGGTAGGAATGCTACCGCCGGCTTAGCTCTCAGGTTCATTAGAGTGCGCAACCTCCCTCACCCGGCAAAGCAAGTTTGCCTACAACGAGGTGAAGATAAGAAGAAGTTTTTAAGTACATAAGTATTTTTTCTTTTCAAAGTCTATCTCAAATAGTAATTTATCCTTTTTTTATCTGTGGCGGTTTCAGCTTCAGCGGCTTTCTAAGCTTTATTGCTTGTAGAACTACCAAGGCAGTTCTTGCTGTGTATTGTAGTATATGTAATATAAGTACGAAAATACTTTGTTTTTATGCAAGCATGCGAAAAAACATACAAGCACTCTCTATTCAACTTTTATCGGCAGAATTTCAAAAAGTATAAGTATCAGTAATATTATGCACCTTTCGACAGCATAGCCTTCATTATTTTATTATATACTACAATGAAAGTAGTTTGCAGTTTCGTAGTTTACATTTGGTGGCACCGCCAGTTAAAGAATTATTTATTTTTGCTCTCTTACAATGCTGTGTTTGGACAGGATTATGCGATACAGTTTAAACATTGCGGGAGTTTAAAATTATTACATAAGAAAAATATTACTGCAGGACTAGTATTCTAGTTTTGTTTATTTTTGCCGTTTGTTTTGAAAACGAGAAATCCTATTGTTATCCTATAATAAAAAAAGGTTTGAAAATTGGTCAATGCTAGGATATGAAAGAGCACTTCCATTGGAGTACTGTAGTAATTACAGTACAATGGAATTAAAGCTTAAAATATACATTTCGGTAGCAACAGTCTAAATAATAAAATGTGGATAAAACGTTTACATAGTACGTCGTGTTAATACAAATAGGTACTTATTTTTCTACAAATACTATTTGAAGTTGACATTTTGACACGACTAACTTCAATTAAAAAAGCGACATTATTGCGTAGCATGCAATAAAGTCATCTAACACTAGTGTTAATAGTCAAATAACAGGACTGTCACAATGATAAACACATGTGACAAGTTTATTATAACCAAATTAATCTATTTCCGTGTGCTGCCTGAAACTGCCGTAAGATTTTTATCGATCAATTTTCATTCAACATTTTAATAAAAAAATTAACAAAAATTGATCTATAAGCATCTTATGGCAGCTCATGGAAATGAATTAATTTATTTGACATAATAAGCTTATCAAATGCGTTTATCGTTGTGAGAGATCTCCTGCCTCCTAAAGTGTAAACAAATGTAAACAAATTCATTAAAGCTTGATACCATTCTGCTTTAAGAAGTTGAAAAGAATAACGTAAATTTTGAGGAAATGCATTGTCATAAGGTATGACATCTTCAGGGGGTACAGCACCCAGTATATACCAATTCTCTGATGATAGTGTCTACATCTTGCTTGAAGTTCAGGCATCCAAAAAATTTATAATCAACATCGCCCATTTCTCCACACGAACAAAGGGGAAATGCAACTACACCAATTCGAAATAAATGACTTTCTGTCCAGCAATGTCCTATCTAATTCTATTGAAAGTCACAATAAACTCGCGGGATATCCATGGAAGATCGCCATGCCAAGAAGCCAATTTGACCGCGTTCTGTATATTGAAATATCTAGATCCTTTGCCCGTAGAAGTTCTTTCCACTATCTCTGCAAATCTTCCATTATTTGTTTTTGGAAATATGATAAAATTTGACGCATACAGCCGTACGTTGCTGCTTCTTGCTGCTCTAGCCTGTTTAGCCAACCACTCAACCTTTTCATTTCCTCGAATGTCTGAGTGTCCCAGTAAATATACCCATAAATATACGATTTTCGTGTTTTGTTTCTCCAATGCAATTATGAGCTCTTTAGTTTCCTATATTAAACTGCTTCGACATGAGCTAAGATAACAGCTCTCTATTGGCCCTAAGGCGCTTAACCAACCAGAAATAATTATGGCGTTTGAGATGTCCAGCATTTCTTTTTCATGGATTACAACGTAAATTGCAATCAATTCAGCTGTATAAATTGTAGCTTTCGGCGGAAGCGCCCCCGATATTTCTAGACCCGGATTATCACAAACAATTTCAAATGCTGAATTATTCGGATTCTTACCAAACGAGCCGTCCGTATAAAAAAGGGAATACTCCGACCATGAGGAATTGATATACTCTGAAATAACTGCCTCTGTTAGATTAGGAGGGTAAAGCTGGGACTTTTACAGCGTCATCCAGTCCTTTTTAAATACTATGCTAATCCTCTTGCATTCGACCTCCAAACTTGATGATAACGGGATTAACGGTAAACAGAACGGTAAAGCTTGAAGCATGAGATGCAATATCTTTGAATTACTTGAGTTTGGAGAATACCCTGACAATGAGCGGATATCGGTAATAATACGGGATGACCACATAGCTCCCAAGACAATCCTAATTGCTTGAAAAACAGTCCAAAATTCCAGTTTGGATCTGGTTAAAGCTATATACATGCCGTAAACATTTTGGATCAGCACCCCACCAAAGCCCAGTAAGGGCAAGAATATTTATACCCTGCTGACATGACCTAGTCAATCGTTCAACATGAGCATGCCATAATAATTTCTGATCAAATATTAATCCTAAATATCTACACTGACTACTACTTACAAGATGGGTATTTCCGATACGCACCCGTACTGTTTGTCTAAGATTCGTTCTTGTTAATATAATAACTTTGAATTTCTCTGCCGATATGGACAGGCGCTGATCAGTACACCACTGTGTAACTTTACCCATTGCAACATTGATCGAGGTGACCACAACGTCCAACTTAGAATGCTTAGAGAAGACAGCTAAGTCGTCCGCATACTGAAGTACTATAGCTCCATTACTGACGTATGCGGTTGTTGTTCAGTTGTTTTTGTAGATGTTAAAAAGAATGGGACTAAGAGGACTGCCCTGAGGTAAACCGAAATAAGCTTTTCGACTGCTCAAATTAACATGTTCTTTAATACAATTATCTTTTCTGAGAATAAATTAAAAATACATCTGCTAGCCGTAACCATATACTGTTTATAAGCAAAGATTTGTCCAATATGCGTGGATAGCATGCATAAACTATCACCCATCGACCATACCGAAAACCAGTCATAGTTTTTGCGAATAACAGAATGCGTTCGCACCATGTCTCAAGTCTGCTTTTGATAAGGGATTCACATACTTTCCTTGGGACATTAAGGAATGATATGGGACAATAATTACTCGCATCCTCGGGAGGTTTATCTCGTTTTAACAACGGAACAAGTAAGATATTTTTCCAGGAATCTGGAACTATGCGCGTGTCCAAAACTGAATTGTATATACTGAGCAAGCAATTCTTAGCTGCAGAAGGAACATATTTAAAGATTAAAAATTTAGTTCTAACATCTTTTTGTTTTATTTTAAAATATAGTAGCGATTTAATATTTACAGTAGGTATAGTCTTCATCTTGTATGTTACGATAGTTTTGTAGCAGTTATTTACTAATTTCACAAAAAAACTTTTCTTTTTTTCCTATATTTACTGGAAATGCAGCTTTCGTATTTTCTATTGCAATTATTACAATTAATTAACAAAGTGCTATTCTAAAATTCCCAGCTTATTTTCTCTGATATTACGACAACATAGCATTATGCTATGTAATAATCAGGAATGGTAAATATACATTAACTAATTAAATGGTATAGTTAAAATCTATACAACAATACAACCGCACTGATATGGTTAGATCTACATATTTAATTTATGCTAGTTATGAATCTGCAGTTTGTGTTTTGCCTCTTTTATATTTTTATCAATAACCATAATTGCGGCATCAGGCACAATCAGTGTAACATGGACGGTTTTGACCACGTCGCTAGTGTACAATAGGCAGAGGCCCTGTGCTCTTAGGACATTGCTTTATGGTACACCCACTCGATATGCAATATGCTGTATCTTGCTTTAGTGTAAAATGTCTATTGGAGAAATATTTCTATGTTGTATTCATAATTCTGTACGCTTCATCTATATTAAAATGTCTGTTTAGAAATACAAATTGATGCAGTAGTATTGGGTAACTGTTTTTAATGATCGGTTCTAATCTGCTGTCGGTTATACAAAAATAAATTCATGATTAAGAGCAAAGAGAGCAAACGAAAGATCTAAAGTAGTACCATTGGCCGTCGTAGTGCGCCGTTAGATGGAGTCACTACTGAACTACTTAGCAGATCGAGACAGTTAGCAGAACTGACAATCCACGAATTGTGCGAACTAGATTATTATCTGCAGTTACCGACTTGTCTGGTTAATGAACGATAGTACTACATTTTGGCTCGCCTGAGAGAGAGAATGACTTCTAAGAATTAGTTTCCTATCCGAACCGTTGTACAATACTGGTTATCGTGGCAAGGATTAATGAAGATACATGTCAATAAAGTAACTTTAGAAACACTTATAACCAAGCTTTGATAGTATTTATGAATGTTTATTATAGAATGTGTGGTTCGTTTTATTAACAACGACTGTATAGCTTGGACTATTACAGACGATAAAACATTATTGTTATCATCTTTTACATTCTCTATACATTTTCGAACGAGTAGTTAGGAAAGCATTAGTGTTTATATGTAGGTATGTTAAATTGATGTTGGTATTTTCGAAAATGGCGAAGTAAATATCGCAGAAAAATGGCAAAATAACAAACATATAAACATTTACACATTCTTTTCACTTCATAAACATCTGTGTTAGCTATACGATTTTGCTGTATAGGACTAAATCACTAGAGAAACACATTCGAATGGTCCACACCACACGAAGATATTCTGAGGAGAAAGATGTGTATGATTATTGAAATTGCATCACATTGAAACATGTAGAGCGTAAGAATCACTGACTTGAAAAAAGATGTTATTGAAGTATATGTCACGAGTTCGACAAACTGTAAACGATTGCTATTTATACCTCTCAATATTTGTGAAATGCACTGAATCTATTAAGTAACATTTCTTACTGCTGTTGTTGAATGTAATTCTTGTACATACGTACATAATCATTAACCATTTGCAAATTACATTTAATTTACTTCATGGTGTGAGCTTCTAATGGAAATTATTGTATAGTACTGGTAATGACCATTTGATTAATTTTATTGTACCAGTATTGTCTCATATGATGCAAGTCGCTTAGCCTGATTGATAAAGCATACTACAGAATTCTGTTTTGCTTCGTACAAGATTAATGTTAATAAAATTATTATATGCTACATTAAAAAACGCAGTTTATAAACGCTAACAAGCGTAAGTAAGATATTAAATCAAGGAGAAATATTTCTCTATAATGTAGAAGATTTATTTCTTTAATTTTTTTATACAACGTGTAGGTACTAAAAATAAAAAAAATAATAAATGTGTTCTAGGTGTTCAGTTTCACACACTTGTCTACTAAAAATAAGCAAAAATCATTTCTTTCATGTTTAATTTAACTATATACAATATGAGTAGGGAGCACTGAACTACCAGACACAGTTTGAGTTCCTGTAAATTCATCACAAGTTCATGCGACATGAAGGATTGAAAACAAAAGTATACGCAATTTATGGATTTATGTATAATATAGTAAAATATTGGAAGGATTGGAACGTTTGAATTCAAAAATGTTGATAAATTGAAATATCCAGCCGTAATGATAGGAAAAGGGTGTGAGAGAGAAACCGAAATTCATGAAAAAATAATAGATGTAAATAGGGCATTCCATGCAAATAAGAAATTATTAAAAAG
This sequence comes from Holotrichia oblita, assembly GCA_023690525.1. NCBI lineage: Eukaryota > Metazoa > Arthropoda > Insecta > Coleoptera > Scarabaeidae > Holotrichia > Holotrichia oblita. Next base: position 52,872,197 of record CM043022.1, read on the forward strand.
TAAACTTCTCATGAAAAATACTAAATTAAAAATATATAAAACGATTGTAAGACCAATAATGACATACGCTGCGGAAACATTACCACTCTCGAAGAAAGTTGAAGAAGCCGAATACCGAATTCGGTATTCGGCTGATGAAGAAAACCCATGCGTTCTTGGAACACGTGTCCTGAGTAATTAATCAAAAGTTGTGGTGTTGGTGATACCAATGTTTTTGTCTGTATAATATTGGCGGTTTGTATAAAAAAATTATATGATGCACACGCCAACAAATCCAGGTTAGAGAAATAGTTAGAAATAGAATAGCATTAGAATTAGTAAAATGACTACAACACATAATACATTAAAATCGTTGAAAGAAGCTCAAATTGTTTTGACGTTTTATTACAGATGATTCATATACGTACTTATTGCGGTAACTGTGCATGTCTGCTGTTTTTTCTATAAAATTTTACAAAATACAATAATGATGAGCTTTTGAACAGTTTGTGATAACTTCAAATAATAAGTCAGGGTGGTGCAACCAAGATGGGGTGGACGATTGTAATTAAACGATGAGGAGTTTGACAAACCTTTCTGGGATTTGATTGAGGGCTACATGGACTACGTTTTAAAAATATTCTCGTTATAAGGGTGATCGAACCAGTTGTTGACGAACCAAACTTATGTTTTTTTAAATGGAACACTCGGTATTAGTATATTCCAATCGACTTTTCTAATCAATACAAACAATTTGATATAACATTAGTTGGGTCTAAAACCCAGAGTTACAGAGAGAAAAGCGATTAAATTCGAAAAAAACGCTACAATGTTCGTCCATTTTATATCAATACCGGACATGAATATTAAAAAAAATAAGTGTATCATTGAATGTGCCATCCTCTTCGGTAAGATAATGGTCTACACTCAACTCGAAATTATTCACCATTATACAGGGTGATCGAGTTTTGTAAATCCAAATCGAATCTCAAAAAATTACATTTGCGGTCAATTTGCTTAAAAACCGTATGTCAAAAGGGTAACATGTATGGAATTTTTGGAAAGCTGATAAAGTGCTCTTTAACATAGAAAAATAATATACAGGGTGTTCCATTTGAAAAAAGTAAGTTCGAATTGGATTTAAAAAACTCGATCACCCTGTATAATAGTGAATAATTTTAAGTTGAGTGTAGGCCACTATTTTACATTTAATACATTTAATTTTTTAATATTCATATCCGGTTTTGGTATAAAATGGACGGACATTGTAGCGTTTTTTCAACTTTAATCGCTTTTCTCTCCGGAATTATTATATTAACTAATGTGATATCAAATTGTTTGTATTGATTAGCAAAATTGATTGGAATATTCTAATACCGAGTGTTCCATTTAAAAAACATAAGTATAAAATAAATACTTTTAAAACGTAGCCCATGTAGCCATCAATCAAATTCCAGAAAGGTTTTTCGAAATTCCTCATCGTTTAGTTACAATCGTCCACCCCATCTTGATTGCACCACCCTGTATGTATATTCGGCTTCGGGTCTAGGTGGCTGTTAATGTAATGTACATATCTACAATATAAAAACGTGTTTAATGTTTGTAGATTAGTTCAAAGCAAAGTTTGATTATCGATTAATTTGAATAAAGCGTGTATGCAGTTAAAGTTGATGATTTTGGAAATGTTTCAAATTATTTCTCATTTTTGTATGTTACCACGCAGGTATGTTTCTTTATAAAAATTTTTTAGAGATTATACATCAAACAGTAATTTGAAATTTGAATTTTCTATAACATTCGTCTTCTGTACTATGTAACATTTTTGTAGATGCGTACGTTTCATCCTCATTTATGCATTATTAACATCACTGGTGTGTGAATATTTGGGGAGAAGTAATAGGTAGACTTGACCCATTTTTCTTTAATGGTCCAGTTAACGGGGAAAATGATCGGTCTTTCCTGAGCTATGAATTAGAAAATTTCCTACACACCCTTTCTCTTAATATGATAAGGCATTTCTGGATGCAGCAAGATGGAGCAACCAGTCATTTAACTATAAATGTACGAAATCATCTAAATAATGCATTTCTTGATAAATGGAGTGGCAATCTAACCAAATGTGATTTTTTTCCTTTGAAGATGCGGAAAAGTGCAAGTTTACCAAACAGCCCCAACAACACGAGAGAATATGCAGTAGCCGTATATTTCTAGATCTTTCATGAAAAGGGTACAAACATGCATTGATCAAAATTGTGGTTATATTGAAGATGCTTTGTAAGATATTTAATTTGTTGGCTATCTATTTGTAGTTTTCTATTTATGTAAGTCTATACTTTTATATTACCATCATAGAAGATGCTTCTAGTGTTACGTAAAGTTTCACTGTTACATTTTCTCGTTAGCGAAATAATGACAGTTTTTGAATATATGTATACATAAATATATTACTAGTGGTTATGGACAAATGAAATACAACGGAATAACTTTGCGTTGTAGGTTTCATCATTCTGACCAACTTTTGTATTTAAATATTTGCTTTATTTTGTATCACAAGAGAGATATGGAAGAATATTGCACTACTGCTACCTGGGACACAGCAAAACTTTACAAGATACAATTTATCCCGCATTAAATAAAACATCTTTTAAACTCAGTTTCAACAATTTGATCGCAGGGTTTAATAAAAAAGTTCGTCCAATTCAATAACTGGATTTTAAGAATACTAATACCACCGTACAACAGTGTGTAAAGGTCGATACTAAGTGACAGAAAATCTATGATCGCCTTCTGACCCCTACATCGGAAGATAAATTAGCAAATTAATTTTGATGTCATGTTTTTTCCTTTTTATATGTAAATTTTAACCTTTCAGTGGCTGCGCAAACTTTTTTGCTTCAGTGGTCGCACATAATCTCAATTACAAACTACATAAAAAACTAAAATTTGAAAGTAATTGAGAAATGAATTTTAATTTAGGTGTACAAAAGACTGATGTCATCAACTAATTTCAATGTATTTATTCTAGGTAAGGTTCATTTGTTTTTATATACAGAAAAAAATATGCTTCACTAATCTCAGATATGTCTTCTAAGGACATAAAGTACTTGCATGCTCAAGACACACAGTGTAAGATTATGTATGTACATATAAATAACTTTATTTGCTAAATAAAAACGAAACGGGTAGGTGTACATTTATATATGTAATAGGAACATACATCTAATACATACATATGTATATACAATTTATGTATAAAGCTTTTGAAACTTGAAATTAGTTGCACGTGACTTTCGGATGTAATTTATTCCTTCTTCAAACACAAAGTTAATAGTTTTTCTAAATACAAGGCTCTAAAAGTACTGTGAAACAATTTTGTCACCAACAAAATGTCAACAAAATTGTTTCACATTTTTTTTCTAGTAGTTAGAAAAACGATTAACCTTGTGTGTTTGAAGAAGCATTAAATTACATCCGAAACGTCACGTAAGAAACTAATGTTTTTCATTTAAATTAAAAGAAGAAACCCATATTCTGCACAAGTTGCAGGAATTTCAAGTTTTACAATTTATGTTATATACTATTTTACAAAATAGTCCTGAATGGAAATTTGTGTGTATTGCAATTTTACTCAAATTATAACGATGGGCCACTAAAATACCACTACACACTAGCATTAGTACATCTTTTTCAAAAAAGAATTGTATTAATTTTTTTATTTCCAGTAGAGCATTTCATCAATGCTAGGAATTTCTGTTTCTCTTTAATTATTAACGGTAAGCTATTTATGGCTATGCAGTAGAAGCGGAAAAATTATAATTGCCTAATTTCTCAGCAATTTTCTTAGCTTTATAGTTAATTAGTACCCCTGATAGAAGTACATATATTCATATTTCTAGCTTCCGTAAAGCATTCATATGTTTACTGGTCCGTTCTGAGGCCATGAATTTCAATAAATCTTAGATATTTATCTTTTTTTTGTTATTATTTGCGTGGCTTGTATTTTATCAATATTAAATTTTCTAGCTAATTCACGTGAACTGAGCTTTTTGTTGATATTGTTTTCTAAAATAATTAAAATACATATTTCATATGAATTATACCGTAAAAACACTTAAAATTTACCATTTAATACAGAAACCGCAATAAATATGTATTCAAATATTGCAAAAAACACACCCGGACGACATTGACTTGTAAACTAATCAGATACCTATACCAAAGAGTAACAAGAGAGTGTACTTGGCTATTGGCGCCAAAATAATCATATAACCTTGGGAAATACTATATGTTTTGACAAGAGTTCAATGAACCCACGCTGTCAATACAATCGATTGAACAGACGAATTTATCCAAATTTTATGCGGTTTTTTGGTTCATTTTACCTGTGTGACATACATATGTACAGTCGAATTTTTGGATCTTGTCCGTTACGTCATGAGTAATATCAGTATGAATCGACTTATATGTCATGTTGTTATTTCTCTCTAATGTACGTTAAATGGCGGTGCGGAATATTTTACGTATATGTTTAATGTGTTTAATTACGCTGTTAATGACGTAATGGACAACATCCAAAAATTCGACTATAAAACGACGCACATATCGAATATCTTTAAAATTGAAGTACACTGGAGCCGCGTCTATATCCGCGGTCGGGAAACGTAAACATTCACTTACATCCTCTCAAGAGGGGTTTCCACTCTTATCCCGTTAGCGGAGAGGAAAGGCCGTGCTGCGCGCTCATTGGCTCATGTGAATACGTGCGCTATCGGGTGGTAGATGCCGAGCGGATATAAGTGAGCGGTAAGATAAACGAGGTTCCAGTGTACATTAAAATCATCGTGTTGGTTGCATTTTGTCTAAGTTGGTATGTTCATAATTTACTACACGTTACTTTTTACATAGAAATTGAACGAAGTATTTCTTTTTTTTTTACTTCTAACATTATGTTAATACTTTCACATATTTAAAGTTTTAATTGCATTAAATTGTAATATTTCCAAACTTTTTCGATTTAGTGACTTTGCAAATTGCCTATTGACAGCCAATCAAAATTTTCTCCTGTTTCTTCTTCGCCATTGTATTTTTCTCAACTGGATAAATCTTCAAATAATCTCTATAATATTGCCTGTATTTTGTGTGCTTCATATGTACATACATATATGTAAATTAATTAACGCTATAATATTTACCAGCAAATGCAATATTTGGACAAAACACTCTCTCTTGAAGCTACTTGGACCTTCGATGTTTGGCATCAAACGTGCGATTTTTCCCGTTTTATTTTCCGCTTTTCCAATGACTTGCTTCAAATGTTCACGGAAGTTCCCCCTAGTATCGAAATATACTCCAAAGTACTTGATGACTTTCTTTGGCGTTAGCATAACATTATTAATGTTGAATGAAAACCATCTAGTTTTCTTTTGTTGGTAATAACAAGTATATCTGTCTTTTCAGGTGCAAGCTGAAGATCATTTGCTTCCTACCAATTTTCGATTCGTTTTAGGTTTTCGCTAGTATTGAGCCTCAGGCTATGTTTATTATCGGCTGCAACTAATAGTCCGAGATCGTCGGCAAAAGCAATGGTTTTTGAGCGTCCCTGCAGTTCAACTTTTAATACATCGTTGTAGAGGACGTTCCAAAGTGTGGACCCCAACACAGAACCTTGAGGCACCCCCACCTGTATTTCAAGTTTATCGCGAAGTTCTTTTAATTGAAATAAATTTTGAATTTAGTTTTATTATCGCCTTGATAATGACAACCTTGCTGTTGAAACGCGTCAGTGTTTTAGTTAAAACTTGTTTGGTGTTTAGTGTTCCAAGTTTATCACGTTTGATTATTTGTACGTACTTGTCTGTCTCTTAGGTAGTCCGCAACAATATTTATCAAGTATTGTGGCACTTTCTTGTCTGATAAATGTTTTAGTATGATATTCCAACTTGCCGAATTAAACACATTTCGAACATCTGACCTTTTTTTATTATGTCCATGGCATATATAGTTGAACGCCCCTTTCTAACTCCAAGAGTTCAGTCAACGGGTCGATGGCTGCAGTGGTTAGGCGGCTGACTATTGTTTAGTGTTCCAAGTTTATCGGGGTTTGATTATTTGGAGGGACTTGACATTTTTTCTTAAGTTTAATCCCGGATCAATATTTATCAAGCTATTGGGGCACTGATTAACTTGGCATCATAAATGGCGATATGATGCTGTCACAAAGCCATTGAACATAATTAAACACATTTCGAAAATCTGACCCTTTTTTTATTATGTCCAGACAAGCGATATAGTTGAACGCCCCTAAGCACCCTCCAAGAGTCCAAAAATCATTTGTAGGAGCCACTGCCCAGTCGTTTTCTTTGATGGCTTCCGGTGGTATTCCGTCCATTCCCAGTGCTTTGCCTGTTTTGATGCTATATGTTGCCTGTTTCAATTCAGTTTCGGTAAATCTTGGTACGGTCGCTACCTTTCTTCTGTAGTCTTTCGTCTCAGTCCTGCGCTTCGGAAACAGTTCCTTCACTTTACTCCATTCACTGCTATGCTATATCACCCGCCCCACACGTCATTGTTTAATTCGTTCCATAGTTTTTCCCAATGTTTTTTTTGATCTTACTATTAATTTTCGGAGCTCTTTTTTTCCTTGTAGCTTTCCTTACCTTGGAGATTTTCCTCATCATGTCCACATTTTTTTACCATTTTTATGAGGCTCCTTCTGGTCATTGTGCACTCCTTTGTTTTTGCGCTTATTTCGTCGTTCCACAAGTATGGCACTCTTTTTTCACCCTTTGGCCCTTGCTTGGTACTATTTATATAAGCCTCCGTGATAATATTCATACAGAATTTGTACGAACTTTCCTCTATACTTGTTCTGTTGGCTAACCTGAGTTTAAGATTAGCATTAAAGGCATCCCAATCCATTTTGTACTTCTTCTTCTCATTAGGGCCCCTGGGTGGTTTACTAGTTTTTACCTCGTAGCTTATAAAGCGGTGCTCTGACAGGTTTTCCTCCTATAGAACCTGCCAATCCATTACACGTGCTGCAATTTTTTGCATGGACAAAGTAACGTCTATAAATGATTAGGTTTCCCCCCTGACGAAAGTTTGTGTTAATCCCGTATTTTGTACAAAGAAGTTAAGCGCCGCAATCCACTCAGACCAGTTCTATCAGTAATTGGAGAACCTCGCAGGTGTAATTTTGCATTTATGTCACCGGATATTTATATTTATATTTATTATAACCTCCATGTTCTTGTTCATGAATGAAACGGCCACGTCCTCCCTTTTATCTTTTATCCGTTCGTTATTCTGGATTATTTTCCTGTTTGGCTCACTTACTATCATTATATCTACGTTTTTCTTCTTTGCGGTGGCGCATACAAGATCATGTGCTGCTCTCTCCCTCCCTCCTAGGTTAGTTTGTAGGATCCTAAGGGCCATGCTAATTTTTCCATCGCTCCACCACCTTGTACTAGTTAACTGCGTTTTCTGCCTTCTAATTCCTTCTAGTTCTTTAAAATATGGGCACTTGATTTGGTCCGCTCTGTGTCCGTCGGCGTTACATTTTATACATCTGTCCTTTTTTGTACAGTCCTTTCCCTTGGGCCTCTTTTGCCCACACCTAACGCACTCTTCGCTGCGGTCAACTTGGGATGTACATTCTCAAGACCTATTCTATTGGCCATATTCTAAACATTTGAAGCACCTCGTAACATCAATCCTTTCCCTCACTTCGCGGTCTATCTATCCTATTCTCATCTTCCTACGCTTATGTCAGCCATCTGTTGCTGTTTCGAGATCTCGGCTATTACAGTTTGTTCGTCTTATTTACCTTTTCTGATAGACCTTATGTTTATATCTGTTTCTTGTAATTTAGTTTCCATTGCTAGTGCGTGAATCACGTCCTCTTTTGTTATTGTTGGGTCTACTCCTGTAACGTATATTGTTATTGGTCCGATCTTTCTAGTCGTTACTTTTGCATCTTCCATTTTAGTCTTTATTTCCTTGTGTACTCGCCATACCCTGTTATCTCTCTACTTGTAGTAGTAGTATATCATTTACTCCTGCTTTATCTATCGCTAGCAGTATCAAATACACCGCACTACTATTTTCTTCATACTCATTTCTTGTCGTCTTTATTCTTGTTCGTCATTTTTGTTCTTTTTCTTCGTATTCTTTTTCGATGTCTCCTTCGCGTGTTTGCACGGTTATGGTCCTCATATCTTTAATTCCCTGTACTGGTCTTGCTTTTACCTCCTTTGCATCCAGTAGTTTCCATTCCTTGTCAAGGTCATTTGCTTGGCGTTTCAATTTCTTCCACAAGTTTTTTATTTCCGTTTTCGTTTTAGAACTTGCTTCCGTTAAATCTGACAGTTCACGAACGGTTTTTAGTACTACTCTGTCGACTTGCTTTCTAAGATTCTAAGTATCGACCTCTTCATCTCTCAGTCTGTTTGCTGCTTTTTTCCTCTCCTGCATTAGGTCTAGTGTTTTAGGCCGGAAACTTCTTGGGTTAGCCCCTGTAAGCGAGTTCACTTTTGCTCTAAATGACATATCCAGCGACAGTTTGTAGGTCGGGCTAGTAAAATAGTCCTTTTGCCATAAGGTTTCTACATTGCTTTTCCCTATATCGCACATAGCTGCGTTAGCTTCCTGTTGGCTTGTTTTCCGCGAAGGAGTGGGAGGAGAAGTCCGAGCAATTGAGCTTCTCTTTTGCTAGAAAATATCCATATTCATTGTTTGGCCATCTTCATCAGTGTGTCTATCCTGGCTTGTCTTGTTTTCTTTTTCATTATCCTATTAGTTCACACGAGCAGCTGGCGACTAGGTAGGGGACGCCTGCCGATGGGGCCGCCACATCCCAACGGTTTATCTACTCATACTTGGTTACCTCAATACTCCTTTATGCAATATATAAATTGAATTGCAACAGATGAGATATTTTGGCTCGTGTTAGATATATTGGCTCTGGAAGCATAGCAAATCCAAAATATAGATTTCAAATCAAATGATAAGGGATATATTTATCCTATTATACAACTAAATAACACAAGTCGCATTGCTTCAATTAGTGTCACCAATAATTATCTCTAACTACAATTTAGAAAAAATTGTAACTCAAAGATTTTTCTGCAGTATTTTTCTATAAAATTTTCAAAGAATAAATTAATCTCGCCAGAAGATGAAAAATCTACATATATCTTACCCGATAATAATTCTGATTGCATTTGCATCTCTCTTTCCGGATAAGTCGAACTACTACATACTGGTTTTTCGCTCGAACTCGCTGCTTGTGTTATAACTATGGAAGTAAATAATTATAAAGAGAAGTATTTGTTGAGATAGGTATTTAAAATGTATTTATTCACCTGGTGGTGTAACGCGTTTCCTAGGTGATATATTTGTTTTCAGATAACATACTACTATAGGTTACTGGCCAAAAGTTTGTTGGTCTAGTATGCAATGTATCACTTACTGCTTCTGTGGCTGTGATATTTGCCCAATCGTCTGGTACTTGGTACTCTGGTACTTAATAATAAAACCTATATTTCATGTTGCATACATTTATACAGTTATTTAATTGGTATATGTAATTTTGGCACAGCGATTTGTTGCAGTCTGGATTGCATTATGTTGTCTGCATTAAAATGCATTTTACAAATTTGACACTGTTTAAAAACTTGTTGTGGCTGCAACTCTAATAGTGTTTTATTGGCACTTGCAGATACCCATGCCAAAAATCGTGACATGTGTTTTTGAGGATTTAGAAACGAATGTAATGGTAAATTTTGCCCTTCTTTTGTCTCACAATTTAATATAAAACATTTAGGAAGTCGTTCCATATTAAAACGATCCTATAAACAAACTCCATAGTGATATGTTACCAATATAAAGTTAAGATATTATGTATTCTTGTGCTCACGAAAGATGATCCCTGCGCCATCAATTACATTTGTATGAATCAAATCAGTACTTCGGCGTCATATTAAATACTGTAAATATCTAAATGAATATGGCAGCTATGAGATTTTCCACTTTCAGGATAAGAGCGTGTGGCTTTCAGTGAATTATACACCCAACCCAAGTGGTGGTTCGTCAAATTTAAAACAAGTTGTTGCCATTGTGAACGTAATATTCTACCATGCACTGCCATTACAGTTTTAAAAAGAATTGACTTCAGAAAATTGTTAAACGAGTACGTATTTATCAGAACAAAATCAATGACAGTTCGATCAAATATCGATGATTGTCAAATGTATAGTCGAATTTCTAAGTAAACCTAAATAAACTTGGTTCAACGTTTTCGAAATTTTGAAATAAGAAATAAATTTTCCAGCACATTTAGCTCAAGAAGTTACCTTCACCTTATTATTTTTCAAAATTTGCAAAAATAATATATAAAATATAAGTAAAATTTAAAACAGGAAATTCCTATTTTCGGTGTAGCTGAGGTGTTGAATCCATATAATTTTTTTTTGTTAGATTTTGACCGCAAAATTTAACAGCTTTGCCAAAGTTAAGTCCATAGTGTATCTTTTATAATATGTGGAATTTCTATAGTGCCCCGCAAATTTCAAGTAACTTCTACAGTAACACAATGAATGCAAACTAACGAATCAAAGTAAACACGCACGTTCTAATTCAATTTTCTCACTAATAATAAATATGTATACGTAAATTAATCAACTTAATCTTTACAGTGGATCTGACCGAGGTATAATATAGAAAATTCGATTTTTATAAAATTATTTTGCTTCTCTTTAAAAGATAATATTACTGGTTTTATTACAAAGTTTCCCAAAGTTATTTCCCAAAAACCGTCTTCGTAGAAGCTTTCTCTTTCAGATATTGTAACTGCAGTGATAAAATCTCAGTACCTACCACCTACGCAATGTTCTTTTTGTTCTAATAATGAATGGTATCTCTTGGAGTACTCTTCCAAGTTTGTAATTTAAGGTATCTAAATGTAACTTGTATTTCACGTGAAAGATTCTTGCGATGTTAATTAAATTAAACTTTAATACACGGCTCTTAGTTTTCATACAACCAAGTTAGTAGTAGTACCGCCTTTAACGAGAACGCTTTAGCGAAAAACTTTATCCTAGTAATTTTCACGCGAATAAAATTACATATACTCACCTGCATGTGCTATTATGCAGAAAATTGGAAAACGTGGGAACAGTTTTTTTATTCACTACGCGAAATAAATGGTTTAAATTTATTTAGGAAATACTGTATTGCAAATAGTATTTTAAAATACTCATTTTAAATACGCAGAATACAATACCATGATAAATTAAAATTAAAATAAAAGTTTGAATTGAATAATACATTACATCCAAAAATAGTAATAAGTTCGTAACATTTTGAAGAAGCAAATTTCTTGCTCCTTACGAAGTTATTGCTAGAAAGTGTAACCAATCTGAGTAAATAATCTATGGCAATCAACTCGATTATCATCTAATTATACATAAATCTGCTACTAGCCGTATCTCAAGTAGCAGTAAATATGATGTACCATCTTTAGCAAATTAAATGCGATTTTTTCAGCGAGGAACTTCCATTTACTAAAAAAGGCTATACTTTGAAGCAAATTTAATTTCTCTAAAAGAAAGTACTACTTTGATGAATTTCTTTAGAGTAATTAAATACACTTTAAAGCAAAGCCTTTATTTACAAAATCAACATTCCCCCATCAAAAAATCGCATTTAAATTGCCAAAGATGGTACATACATATATATCCCAAGGCAACACATTTTATTTTTTCTTTAGTAACTATATACAGTTTTACTTTCTCTTATAGTTATAACAATAACAATAAAAACAAATTTATTCTGGCACGTCAGGTTTTGGCACAAACGTTCTGTCTTAAAATGATTATCTTTTTACTTTTTTATGCTGTTCTACGGTACTTTCTGATATCAAACTCCAACAATAATCAGCCAACATTTCGCACTTCCACTGTTGCCCTGATAACGCTTTTTGATAACAAAAATGTCTTGATGAAATCTGACCCCGTGTTTATCACTGACGTCATCGAGGTTCGGGGAAAAGAAATCCAGGTGCGAGTGTAAGAAATATATTTTTAGCCCATGTTACAGCCCAGTTCATAGTACACTTCTAAGAAGTTCATTAAGAATTCCTATGTAATTGTCAGATTTTGTGTTTCCTAGAAAATTTTAGCTCACACTCTTAAAAGCATTCCAAGCACCACATTCCAAGTCATTTAAGTCTCTTCAAATTGTGCATCTTGTTATAGATGTTTAATTTGGGGCCCTCTTCAAGTTTTGCGCATTTGAAATTTTGGGAAATTTTTGTTGAAGGTATTGGAATCCACAATCATCCTTATCCATTGCTTTGACGAAATTCTTCATCAAATCTAATTTGATGTGCAGTGGCGGTAGAAATATTTGATCAGGTTTTACTAGTGCCTTAATAATAATAATATATATTTCGTTCCATATATACATACTCATGTGTAGAACAAGTCATAAAAATATATATAAAAGTGTACAAACAACAATAAATAAGCAATAATATCAGCTATGCTATATACATACAAATTTACAGACATATTAAAACTTACATTAAGTGCACACACCAATTAAGTGCTCTCTTAAAATTTTAATTCAATTCATGCCTTATGAAGCATATGCTTTCGTTCAGGAATATACTGACCCCTGACTAACTAAACTTTAACAACGTAGTGAAAATTTCTCGATCGACTGTCCCACTCACAAAGGAAACAGCAGCGCTCTGTCTACTCCAATTATAAACCTAGTAGAATTGCTATTTGTACACTTTGTAATTCATTTTGTCGAGAAGACGAGTCATATTTTGTTTCGTTCATATGGACTGCGTAGTCAACCGGGATAGATAAACGTTTCCTATGTGAAGAAGAATAGCTTTCAAATCAATTTCGAAGCATTGATAAGAAAACGCTATTTTTGCGGGTTGTGTTAATGATCTAATGTCAGCATCAAATCATCGACATTATTGTAGAGTGAAACACCTTCCTTGAAGTCCAGATCCTAGTATTGCTGCTTGAGTTTTTGACAAGTTCAACACTCAAATAAGGTCATCTAATTCTGACCGATTTACTAAGTGATGTCCGTCCTCTAGAGATAACAAAATTTCATCATCACTGGTCGATAATAACTCGGAAATCTCTTCCTCTGCATCTGTAATGGCATATTCTTCACTCGAAACACCTTGGTACTGGCAAGGTTTCTGAATGAGGTACTGGAAGAGTAACAGAAGACACACTATCGTAACTAATCTTCTTCTTATTTTTGTTGGAGAACTCAAATGTTTTCGTGCAGCAAAAATAGTAATCAGACAAATGGTCTGTTTGTTCACGCCAAATCATAGCTCTTGCAAATGGCATAGCGCTTGTCTTACCGTTTAACCAGCCCCTCGGTGCAACAGCACATCGTGCGCAGCAAATGTGGGAAGCCCATTCCTTGTTCTGGTATTTAGACGTTCAGCTATCACAAACACACTTAAAAAAAAATTCGAAAATCTTTAGAAGATTATATAAGCCGAAATACTGATGTTTAGGAAAGTCTACAAAGATGGTGGTAAAATCAACGGCATCCTGTATTAATGCCCTAACCATTGGTTCAAAGATTATAACCGGGATAGAGTAGAAAACAGTATTGAATCGCAATTTTTTCTTGCCTATGGTTTAAGTATTCAGCCCTATCTGACAAAAATTTGTACATGTAATTTATGGTAGTGTAGATTTATGCATCGACACATGAACTCCGTTTACCTGTTGCTCTTGAATGGACTTCATAAGAATTTGTGACGAGGAATGTGTGTAGTTAGCGTGAACGTTTTAACTTAAGCCACTTTTTTATTGGTGTGGGCAAACTACAAAATTGCACATTTTCACACATAACACGTAGTGCAATTATTTATTGATGTGGATAATATGGACAATATGGTTCACAAGTTACGGAAATATTTCCTGTGCTTATAAAATTATAGATACATGAAACATTTGCTTACGCATTGCAGTGTCCCTACTCCTTAATCCAATTACTATTGGCGACACAACGTGGGCAGCTGAACTATTCAGTAGTAAACACTAGTAACAAAATTTATAGCTTTTAAGTTTCGCGGGCAAGTACGTAACTTTCTTCCAAAAACTTCGCCCTTGGAAACATCTAGAATTGTCTCGAATAAGAACATTCTGAACACACCGATGAATATGAATACAAGTATATAAATATGTAAATATACGGTATGTATTAAGTATGTAGTATTAGTCTATGTAAATAAATAATCTTACGTTAATGTTAATTAGTTATGATTACTAAAAAAATCCTGTTATTAATAAATATTGCATGTGTACTTTATTGAATCCTAAACACGTAAGAAAATCTTTCACAAAGTGAAGAAAAATACTTGCTTTATTTTAAAAGTACATAATGGACATGCAGGTCTCTAAAATGAAAAGCATCCGGTTTCTTCCTTTTTCATATTTTGAAACATTACTTTTATTTAACTTATGTTGTATAAGTTATCTAACGATTCTGCGATTCAGAAACTATTAAATGAAAAGGAAATATTCTTAACTTCCAGAGAAAATAGGATTACCTATTTCTGCTACGCTATATTTCAAGAGTTTTTGTAAACGTACGTGTTCTCGGATAATTTTCTCTTATTACTCCCTGGACAGTACGTTCTTCCTTTTATATAAAGAGTAGAACGAACAGCTTCTAACCGTAATTAAATAATTTCAGCGTTAAAATATGAAACCAAAAATATATACTTTAAAGTCGTTGAATTATGTGTATCTGTATAGGCACTGTAGTACTGTACGATTCAAAATCCTGGATTTTATATTATTTTCAATGGATGGTAATCGGATTTTAAAGGGTTTACATTTGAAAGGTAGATACGGTAACTTCAGGTAGCTGCTGCAAAAAGATATCAAAACTAAATGAGATGCTCCTTATTGTTTCGAGTACATACCTGCTAGGAGACTTGCCTACATAACATATTCCCGCACCATTTAGTGTATGCGAATGGCTATAAATGTCGGGTGGCATATTCTCTACTAAATCTAATTTAATTAATTTATTTTTATGTTCACTACTAGGAGCGAAGCGACAATTTGAAGCACAGCACTATAGTAGGTATATCACACCAAATAATGAGTCTTTAGTACCCGTATAAGTGCTGCAATAAACCTTCCAAAACAAACAATGCAAGAATGTGATTTTAGGAATAATAACAAGCACAGTTATTAACAAAGTATATTAGTATATAAATACCGACGTATAATAAGGAAGCGTTTCCGGAATAAGTCGATAAATAATAAAATTACACCAACTAAATAAGTATAATTAATTAACAATAGAGCAGATAATAAAAGAATGAATTTATCAATATGTTATTAACTCAGTGCCTTTCACATTACAAATTCAGCTCTGAGAACATTTATGTCAAATTGTCGCCACATTAATACAACACAAAAACTAGTTATAATATCGCTAAGGAAGTAAATAGCAGTATTTTTATTTTGTTTCAGAATTTGCCCATTAGTTGAATTATATTTAATTTTGTATAGAAAATAAGCTTATTTTGCGACAGCCCTCGCATTGCCTCACACGAGCATACACTGGACACATATTTCAATATGTGTATACATACGGATGTATACACATATGCGAGGGCTGTTGCAAAATAGGCTTATTTTCTATAGAAAATTAAATATAATTCCACTAATGGGAAAATTCTAAAACAAAATAAAAAACAATGAAGCAACCCAATAATTCGTTTCAATAACACTATTAATTATAAGTAGGGCTGTGCGATAATAAGATTTTACTATCCAATAACGTTCAGTTAGTTTTCAAATATTGATTACTATCGATACATCGATACTATAACACTATCGATATATCGATGTTATCGATATTTGAAAATTATTGTTACTGGATAGTAAAATCTTGTTATCGATAATTGTAGATTTAAATCGATATATCTGTCAATGATATTGAATCAACTATGGAAGAGCTAAGAAAAGAAATGGAAACAGTAGCGATTACAACAGCTACAACAGAATCGATACCAAACAAAAAGAAGAAGAAAGGTTGACCAACTATATTAGAGACAACGGGAGAAGGTTCTGTTGTGTGTTTTGGAGAAAATCGTGAATGAAATTGAGATGTTCAAAAATATACCAAACATATATATCGAAAGGAATCATTAGACTGGTGGAAATGCAATCATATGAGATTTCCGTTACTGGCTCAATTGGCAAAAAATACTCATGTCGTCCCAACATCGCATCTGAACGGGTACTCAGTGCCGGTGGCAATGTAATAAGTGATTGCCATAGTTCCCTCACGGGAGAACATGCCGAACAATTAATATTCTATTTTTCTATTTTTTAACAAATCTATAGTTCCAACAACGTTTTAAAATTATTTGTTATATAGGTAATTATCCTCTTTTTATGTTTTGTTAATAAATACATAGAATACTTTTTTATTTAGAAATATTGAAACAATACACCATCCAACCCATATATTTCTCATTATTTATATTACCCTTTTATGCCTAATATAATTTTAATTTAGTATAATGAAGAGTAATAATAATAATTTGGTACTTCTAATTGATCTCTGTTCGAAAAATACGTTAAGCAGCATCTGTTTGCACGTAGTTTCAATTTCGTTGCTGCATATATCGAGTATATCGATATGTCGATCTGTATATACCGGGTGTTAGTAAATAAGTGCGACAAACTTCAGAGGGTGATTCTGCATGCAAAAATAATGACAGTTTGCTATATAAACGTTCGTCCGCAAATGCTAAGTTTCAGAGTTATAGGGTGTTAAAGTTTTTCTTAAAAACTGACGATTTATTTATTGCTCTGAAACCGGTCGAGATAGGCAAATGAAATTTGGTGGGTTTTAAGAGATGGTTATTGCGCATTTCTTGACATCCAACCAAGAATTTTATATTCATCATTGGCGTGCATACGGGTAATGATCTTAATTTTTTAAAGAAAAAAAATAGTACGCCACTGTTATATTTCAAATTAAAAATCATTTTTGAATTTGCCATTCAATTTGTGATAAAAAACCTCTCTTGCCTTTTTTTCGTGTGAGGTGCCGTTTTTATGCAAAAAATAAAACATCTTAACGTGTATTTTTCATTTCTTTAATACATTATCTAGTAGGCTACTGAACTACTGAACTCTTTAATACAATAACATTAAACTAGAACAATAACAGAAAATAACACAAAAAAAACCACCAAATTTCATTTGCCTATCTCGTCCGGTTTCAGAGCAATAAGTAAATCGTCAGTTTTTAAGAAAAACTTTAACACCCTATAACACTGAAACTAAGCATTTGCGGACGGACGTTTATATAGCAAACTGTCATTATTTTTGCATGCAGAATCACCCCCTGAAGGTTGTCGTGCTTATTTACTAACACCCTGTATATATAGCATGTCTGTCAAGCTGAGTCATAAATGACATTCAAGCTGCTGTTTCCAAGCCATGAGAAATTACTTGTCCGGTTCACAGACGTATCCAAAACGAATAAGGGGGTGAAAGACTGCTCTAAAAGCATTTATTTCATATACAGTTAGGGAAATTTCACTTCGACTCATTATGTTTCCATATAAACCTATATTAATATATGAACAAAGTTGCCACATCGCTTCTTGGGGAATCGAGCGTTGTTAAGTAGTGGTAGGAGATATATTTTACGACAGGCACAGCATTCTGCATTAAGAGGCCCGACTACCGTTTAACAGTTGGCGATGTTGCCACAGTTAAATTTTTTCATAATATAATGTTTTAATAATTTATTTAAAACGTATTTTAAAATAGGGCTTGATACACACATGTGCAGACGTATTTTGAATGCTCATTGCAAATTTCAGTAATTAGATCTAAAAATTAATAGAGTAATCTCGATTCCCGTATCAAGGTAACGGCCCGTAACGCGAAAAGAGATTGTGAAGTTAATACCGAATATTAATAGACAAAATTTTATATGTAGATGTAAAACATTTGTAGAAATATGTGTATGAAGCCCAATTTTCAAATTATATTGAAATAAAATCAAGCAAACGATTTATAGAATTATGTAGGTATGGCACCGCTGTAAAATAATCAGCTGGTAGACGACCCTCTTAAGCAGTATGCGAGAGCGTTTGTAACATGTGTCTATTCAGGGTATCGTTTTCATTACTGATCGACAGTCATAAATGTAACTATAAATGCAATACCTACAATGTATAAAAGTTTTAATTATGTGAAACTTAAACATTTTTCTCAAGTAAAAGGGAAATTAGAATATATTCTGCATATCGTAATGTATAAATGGTATCTGAAAAATGAAATTCTTAAGGAGGTCTACAAAGAAACTAAAATAATTAATAAATGTAAAATTCAAAACTTGACTGTTTCACAAATTTTATTAGATAAAATCTAACAATTGTTTCGACAAGACACTTGTCATTCTCAAAGACGTACACAAACAGAATCTGTTGAATCTGTTTGTGTACGTCTTTGTTTTGATGAACAAGGTTCGCTATTTTCAACTGCGCTGCAAACTTCAATTTCTCAACGTTCCCTCACTTTACTTAATACCTTTGCTCTCGGTCATTTACTTTTATCAATGCATTTTCGTCACTTGACGATACATCCTGTCGATTCAAATGTACAGATGATTTTAAATATTGTACTTTTTGTAGGAATTGGTCTATTGATGAAAGAAAATATAAAGCGTCCTATTATTTTTTCTCTCCGCTATAGTAGTAGTGTAAATAAACATTGTGAAATAATTGAGAGTTCATGAGTCCATCACGTATTTCCCTATCCGTATATCTGGCTTGTTACGGCGGGCTAGATTAGTGGTGCTGGTGGGCGGTCTAGACTCGCATGCCGTAGTTTGGAGAGCGCTGTTTTAAAGACTACTAAATTTTTTAACAACCATACCATACTTGTTACTCTGCACAGTACAGTGTAATACAATGAAATACATTTATTTATCATTTAACTCTATTTATCAAAAAACTGACAAGTAAAAGTTTTTACATTTTATCTTAATCTTGTTTGCGAACGTCTAGGCAATACTACGCAGTCGACCACAATTAACAAGATATCTGTGATATAGTTTAAGGTGCTCAAGAAGATGCTAAGGCAGACGAAGTTACTAAACAGGGTGCCGATATGCATTGCGATGCACCCAACCTTTCTGTAGAATTTTCAAAAGTCTTAACTGAACAATGATAGACAAGGAAATTGCCTTGCTCTAGGGAAGAACATCCGAACAAACTCAAGCGAAGAAATTTATAAATTTCTCAAGGAGCTACTTGATCTTAGAAAATCACAGTTAATCACACTGTAATTGCAAAGTAGTAATCCAGCTAAGGCTTTGACGTCTATAGAAGGCTATTCTACCGCTAGAGAAGATCAAAGCATAGCACTTAAATCAAGCGTAGAATTCGTCAAGGATATCGAATTGGAAGGGTACTAATGGAGCTGGGTAATCACAATAGATCAATAGCTTGCAATGAAGAGAGGCGCTTGAAACCTGAAAGACCTTTATACAGTAAAATGCAATTCCCGTCGCGTCATATGAGAACTAAGACCTACACTATAAAATTATACTTTAGCTCCTATTGCTACATATCCTAAATACAGAGAAAATTACATATAACAACTACGAATTACCTGCGATGAACAAAACAAACAAGAAACCCTAGATTTTTTGATGATTTCGAATTTTATTGCGGAAAATAAGTAAACACACCAGTTTAAATATTAGCGTTGCTGGAGAATATATTTTATCTTTGTTTTTCGTTTTTCGTAAAATTTTTATTTATGCAGCGCAAATTATCACTTATTCATTTAATTAAATTTATTAAAAGGTTACTAGTAACATTAAGTATGTTCACGTAATTCACGAAAGAAGATAAAAGAAAGTAAGCGATGAAGTGGGTAAGAATTGTCTGTGATGGTTCAAAGATAGGTACCCTATACACTGTCTATTTAATACATTATTGACGCGAAAAATGCTTGTTGAAACGCCTGATTACCACCAGCGGACGCCAAAAAAAAATCGCGAAACAGGCAAGCGTTACAAAACCCGCTTTACAAAATCAATACCTTAATGAAGGAAGTAAATAAAAGATTCTGCTGTAAAAACAGAATAAATATAGTGATTTTTGCCAAGTGCGAACGCTTTTTAGTTTTAATTAAAATGACCAAAGTTGTAAAATATTTTTCGATTTTGATGAAATAGTTTTATGAATACTACGTAAGTATAAAGCGGCAATTGTACTAATAAAATCATACATACTGTACCACGTATGTACTATTACCTAATGAATTATGTATAGTATATAAAAGTATATTTATTATGAATAGTGTTATGTGTCTAATGTTTGTTGAACTTGACTGGAATTTTAAAAGAAGCTTTCCAAAATTGATATCAGCTATTCAATTCTAAATATCTAAATATGTTTTAGCATCTTATCAATTAAACATAATAAGAAGACTTGCAGTTATATATGGAAACGATATTGTATTACGGACACCTGTTTTCTAATATCAACAAAAACAATAAGTAAATCATTTCGCTCTTGCATTCAACAACCATCCGTTCCTAGACTTTTAAACTAAAGCACCACTACTTGATCAATTTTATATGTGTACACACATTTAGGTATATTATAAAATATAGTAAAATATGCTTATTTAATAATAGATTTAAACTTTGTAATTTATTTGTGCGCCTATGGTACATACATATATTTAAAACCTTCACCAACCTGTTAAATTTTGGTTGGGGTTGTATTTATTCCAGTGCATTGGGGCTGGTGGCCGTCAATTTGAACATCTAGTTCGATAGCCGTCTGCTTTCTTCCACTATTTAGCTTATATAAACAATTTTTAGCTACGATTAACATTTATTTTCTACTTTTACAATTAACAAACAAATAAAAATCATTTGCTGCACTGACTTTTATTGTCCTCATTTTTTCGAAATATTTCGATTAATATTACTTTGAGGTCATATGTGGTTTACTATTTTCCTGTTCACAACTTATTGCTCTTTTAGAATTTAATAAAAAATACCATATGCTATTAAAAAAAAAAGAATTGACCTTGCTATGACCTTTGTGTCTTTCTTTATAGTGGCAGCAGTAGCGCCATCGAATGAGCCCCTTCATATAGTTGAACTTTTGTGTAATACTTTTCTTCATAACACTAATTGTTTCGAAGATACTACGGTGTTACACTTTAAATGGACTACCCTGTATATCAGCAAATGTTCATCAATAACTTTTTCTGTAACTTGATCCTTTTTACTTGCATTCTTTCCGTTACTGTGGCGTTTCTTTATTTGTTGTTTGTTTAAGTCACCCCGATAGGCCCCTGAGTTTGAAGATTGTTATCCCATATCATTTATTGCTTCCTCTAATATTATTACCCCAATGGCCTCAAAGCGTTCCTTAATTAATTATGCTTGCGGTTTCAAAGCGCCGGCCGAGGAACATAAAATTATTCCATAAAAAATAATAGGGTTACTTTGGAGTTTTGTTCGTAATAAGACTAATAATTTTGGATTGCCTTGTGTACTAAGCAATTTAAATGATGAGAATCTTACGAAAACTGAATCTGTTGTCGACAGATTTGCTGTTTTTTTCCAATCTGTGTATATTTAATCCAAACTTAGCCTTCAACGGGTGTATATCGAGGTGTCGACAGTATGTGAATTGACATTTGCAATATTGATGAATCGGAAATATTTCACGCCTTGAAGAAGCTCAAGAATTCCAACACAATGGGAGACGATTGTATCCCCAGCTTCATACTTAACGACTGCACAGGTGCTTTCGCTGCTCCACTGAGTGTTCTTTTTAACTTGGAAATTCGATTATGCACCTTTCCAGAAAGCTGGAAGATTGCGAGACTAACGCCAGTTTTCAAGAAAGCTGATATGGGATGTATTGAGAATTATCGTCCAATTGCAATTATTAATAACTTTGCCAAGGTATTCGAAATGTCTCTTCTCCATCATTTCTCCGCAATTAAGATCCACGATAACTACTTTTCAACATGGTTTTATCAACAAACGATCGTATATTACTAACCTTATAGTTTTTAGTCAATATTTGTGTGAAAAGCTAGATAATAATATTCAAGTAGATGTTGTTTTCACGGTATTTGATAAAGCATTCGATACGGCATATCATGCGGTACTCTTACATAGACTTGCGAATATTGGATTTTCACCATGCTTGTCTCGTTATTCGCCTCATAGCTTACGAACCGAGGAAATTATGTCTACCACAAAGGACAAATCCAAAATCTTTTGTTCTTGGTCTGGTGTCCCACAAGGAACAAATCTTGGACCACTTGTTTTTATTGTTTTTTATTAACAAAATCGCAGAAGTTTTAGACTGTAATAAATTGCTTTTTGCTGATGACTTGAAAATATTCCAGGCTATTAACGATTCTAGCGACTGCCTTCATCTTCAGAAACAACTAGATGCGCTTCAAACATACTGCATCGACAATAAGTTACATTTAAATGTTTTTGAATGTAAATTTATGACATTTACTAGGAAAATGCACTGATTTAAAGGATCGAGGTGTTACCTTTGATTCTAAATTATCATTTACGAGTCATATCAACAATATTTCCGATGCTGCCTTGAGGATCCTGGGCTTCATAATTAGAACAACAAGATGTTCTTCATCGATATTGCATATTGGCATGTTGCCATTACACTTTTCTTTCATTTGATCAAAATTAGAGTATGCATCATTAATCTGGTGTAGAGTATGCATCATTAGTATGGTCTCCATTTGTATTTAACTTTTCGTTCTATTGGTCCATCTCGTTGGCCCAAGGATGGAACCTTGTGGCACACTCTGCCTAACAAATTGTATAGAAGATCTATTACCATCCATTTCCACCAGCTGGCAACGTCCGTGCAAGTAGTTGCTAAATAAAGCAATTGCTGCATTATCGAAACCGATGTGTGCCAATATTGACAACAGAACAGAGTGATTTACGGTGTCAAAAGCTTTGCTGTAGTTCAACAATACAAGACACGTAATTATACCTTGGTCGGTTGCTTTGAGTATATCATCTGTGACTCTTAATAGGGCAGTTTCCGAACTATAACCCGCTCGAAAACACGACTGCACTTCAAGTAGAATATCTTTCGAGGAAACGTACTTGTGGATTTGGAAAGCTACCGCTTTTTCAAAAATTTTTGAAACAGTCGAAATAATATTAATTGGTCTTAGGTCTCTTAGACTCTGGGGCTTTTATGACGTTGAGGACAGGCATAACAACTACCGAAACTAGTTGCACTACTACTGAAGTATTTCTTTTCTAATATTTAAAAAAGTAATTGTATTCATTGTTTTATTTGACCAATATTCTTTAGTGTAGTGTGAAAATGGTGACCGTATAGGTTTTATCGAAAAAAACATAGTCAAAAATTGTATGTACAGATCGACCGGAATCCCGAGGCAGTTGCGCTTAAGTCAGAGAAGTGCCAAGAGCGCTCATTCATTCTTGTGATATTGTCGTATACGTTCCACCTAGATGCGCAGAACGCTTCAGCACTGCCACGGCATTCTGGTCGTCCTATATATTCTTCTGCGGAAAAAAATTAACCTAAATATCGGGTTGCTAGAAAAAAAACGAATCCTGTTTATGTCCTTACATCTCCGGAAGGCTACGAGACAGCGATTTCAGTTTTTACTTTACACAATGCACTGAAAATTATCCCTGCTAAATAACAAATATTAAAAAAAAAAACAAAGGAATGCTGAACTACAGAAAATCAATTACACGTTAAGGGAAAAACCATACTTTGTCAATTGAAGTGTCATTATTACTAGAAAAAGTAATTTAATTTTTACAGAATCTCACTATACCAATTGCAAAGTGATAACTAACTTCAAATGTTACTCACAAATTCATTTGTTTTAACCATACAAATAAGAAGAGTGGATATAGAATGGCCAATAGAAAGCAGAAGAAAATCGTGAACGAAGCTTGGTTTTTGATACATAGTGCGGCAATAATTTTTCTACTTTACCTAGTATTACTAAAAATTATTAGTGTTTAGCCTACTTGTGTGAAGCTTGAAACTGCAGTTATTCTGTGAGGCTAAAGAGAAGAAAATAAAAAATTAAAACAGAAAAAACTTACTAACCAGAAACAATTCATTTCAATAGTTCATCAGTTATAAAAACATTTTCGAAGGTTATTTATACTCACTGTCAAATATTTTGGAAAAATCTGGGAACTCTAAAATGCTTTTCGTACTTCAACAATGTACTATTGGAAACTTTAAAGTCGATGGTCTAATGTCCTGAACGATACACTGATTGGTAAGAAAATAAGATGTATATACAAATTGACATGTTCTGGTGCAGTAAGTCAATTTCTCAGATGTTTTTGATAAAACTGGAAACAAAGTCAAATAAAAGTTGCGCTTTAGATTTCTTGGGTAGTGATATGACAAGTGCTCGTCTTCATACCTCCGGAAATATACTTAATGCAGCAGTTAATAATGTGCACTAAGTACGTCAAGCTAAAAGGACCGGAAAGTCTTATTAGTAAGTGCTGCAAAAATATCTTCTTAGTGTAAGTAGTACACATACTGGTAAATCAGTAGTAATTAGAGTTAGGATACTTCATTGTCTTTCCTTGCGCGACATATGGAAAAGTCGCAATTTTGCAAAATATCATTTCATGGTTTGCAAAAGCTGTATCACTAACACCAGCAGTACGAACAAGTTCCAAGTCTGATACGATCGATGATCTAACCCAAAAGTGATTCGATTCTTTTAATAATCCACATAAACGCATCGATGACCAAGTGGAATACAAATCCATCTGAAGTTTTAGCAAACTTAAGCGACAGAAAGCTAGTTGATTGCAATAAATTAGATGTATAAGTCATCTACATCAAGCCATCATTATTAATTTTATCTATACACTTCAAGCAAAGTTAATTCGTTGGCTAATAAACAACATCAGTAACAAAAGCCGTTGTACTTCTACTAACAGTCATTGATAATTGTTCAATTCAATCAGATGAACATAAACAGTGTGTTTGAGATGGGCTCTGATCAACAAAATCAATGTAACCGCAACATGCGCCGTAATACTTTCTTAAGAATGGATGACCCACAATAGCAATTCGACTCGAATTAACTTCAGGTGACTGCCATGTCTCATTAAGCGCCATAATGCCAAAATTTGAAATTGGATCTATAATGCACTAAATCAGTATAATGGGCAATCAACAATCTAAGTTTAATATGAGGTAATCTCAGCTTGTTATCGACGCAGTTATTAATGCAAAATTACAAAATAATAAATACGGTGCTGTACACGTTATAAAGAATAGATAATATTATGTATGTACAAATCTAGGAAAAAATTACCCAGCACATAAAATTATTTATGCACGTACCACATGCAAGAAAATTAAATAAAAACTACGTGCAATGAACGCAAAAATATAATGTTTGTACTTTTAAGATATATACATATAGAATCAAAATATAAATACTAAATAAAATATTTAAATAGTAACTTCGAAAAATATAGTGAACAGATAAGCTAAGCTGTATTCCGATATGTATTCAGTATAAGTTCTGTGTCACACCTCGACACAAATAAAAGTACAATTTGGATATATATTTACTAAGCACAAAGGATGCACACGTTTCTTATATGGTGTGGCAATCTGATTGTACTCTGTCTTTACCCTATATCCAACTGTCTAACACAAAAAAGAATTGACTACTAAATGCGACCGCCATCTGTGTATCAGATGTAACAGGTCTCTGCCGCCAAAAATACCAGTAAACAAATACATCAACAAAAACCTCAAAACTACAGTACAGTAGTTGCCGGAGGCAATAGGCCATACTTTCCTTGACTGGTTTATATGTCGTTTCCAGATTCTTCCGTTGTCCAGTTTGATCAAATAGTATAAGAATCCGCATTGTTCCATAATGATTCGAAATTCCCACTTCCTATCTTTTGTCAAAAAATCCCTTGCTGCGGCTCTGTATCCTAGTTTTATGTTTCTAGATTTAAGTAACTCCCGTATACATACTGGTAAAAACGTTTTACTCCAAACACTATTGCATATGCGTGGGGTTTGCGAAGCATAATGTATCGGTTTTTCTCCGCGGTTTGGATATATGCTGCTTAAAACTGCTCCTATCCCATAAAGAGAAGCATCTACTTCTAGAACCAATGGTAAGGTTGCATCATAATGGACCAAACATTCATCTGATTGTACCTCTTTTTTAATTAACTGAAAAGCTTCTTCGCACTCTTTCGTCCATTTAAAGGAAACTTCTTTTCTTTCTTTTAACAAATTATTTATTGGATACATTTTCGAACTTGGGTTTTGTAAGAAACGTCCGTAATAATTTACAAATCTTGCGAAGCTTCGAGCTTGCTCTTTAATTTAAGGACGTGGCATCTTATTAATTGCCTCTACCTTGTCTTTAATTTTGTGTATACGGTCTTTATCGATTAAGTAAGCTCAATAATCTATCTCATACCCAAAAAATTTACATTTTTCAAAATTGATCCTCATATGTTATCATGTTGTCGGATCTCGTTATTTTTATGTCATCTAAGAATACTGTTACTCCAGGTATGTCTTTTAGAATAAATTCAATTTGCCGTTACCATATCGTTGGCGCCGAAACTATACCATACATTAAACGTGTAAGTTGATATAAACCCTTATGCGTGTTTAGGGTTAATAACTCCCTACTTTCTGGAGTTAATTCTAACTGGCAACGTGCTTGGGATAGATCAACTTTTGAAAATTCTTTCCCACCAGCCACATCCACGAACAGTTCCTCAACCGTCGGAATAGGGTGTGAGTCAACAATTAAATTCGGGTTAAAAATTCCGTTTTTGTCTAATTTCTGCTCTATCCGTTGTTTTATTGAAAATAGCACCTGACGTGCTACTGGTTTACAATCTTGCTGAATTTGTAATTCAGCTTGAATGCCTTTTATTTTGCCACGGAATTGACATCAAAAACTTTTGCATATTTATCTTTTAACTCTTGTAGTTTAATTGGATTATTTGACATTGGCATATTTAAGACGTTTACATTTAATTCCATTTACATTGACTTTTTTAATCCTATCTCTTGCTGTGAGCGCCTGTCTAATCGCGTCTACTACATACAATTTGCAACCGTCAATTACTGTACCTTTACATTCAATTTTGACTACAATATAACCTAATATTTTACTTTTTGTATTACAGTAGCTTACCAAATTTACATCAGATTTTTCTAAAATCAGAAATACATTTCATATATGTATATTTCTACTAATTATTATTGCTAATTTTCTTAATGCTACCATATATTCTTTCACATTTTCTTCTACCGTTTGTGTTCGCAAGTGAAATTTGTAATTCTCTACAATCTCTAATGCTTTTGTCTCAAAGAAA
Organism: Holotrichia oblita; assembly: GCA_023690525.1. Classification (NCBI taxonomy): domain Eukaryota; kingdom Metazoa; phylum Arthropoda; class Insecta; order Coleoptera; family Scarabaeidae; genus Holotrichia; species Holotrichia oblita. The sequence goes on from CM043022.1 coordinate 52,899,689, forward strand.
CTTTGCAGAATTTTTACAATTTCTTCGTAGATTTTTTCTGAGCTTTTTTCCGGCGCTACTTTATCTGACAATATATCGTACGCTTGCTGACCTGTGTAGTGGAGTAGCAGGTGTTTTTTTCTTGGAGATCACTAATTTTAAATATAGTGAACGCTTCCTCCAATCGTTGCATCTACCGCGTCATTTTATTTTGTTTTTATCGAACGATTCCATAGTCTTTACTGTTTGCAGCATTGTATGTATTAGAAATTTACCTCGTCGCTAACTATTGGGCAATCACACTTCGTATTTATTGACACAAATAAAAGTACAATTTGGATATACACATAATTTAGAGGAACTAAGTCGAGCTAGAAAAGAGATAGATCTAGAGTGGGGCAGTTGTAAAACATATTATACGGAATTAACGCATTGGCAAGCGTGCTAGTCCGTAGTCCGTTTTACAACCGCCCACTCTAGATCTATCTCTTTTCTAGCTCGCCTTAGTCGCACTAAATGATCGGTATATTTATTACGCACAAATGATACACACGTTTCTTATATGGTATGGCAATCTGGTTGTACTCTGTCCTTACTATCCTATATCCAATTGTCTAAGACAAAAAACTAACTCTACTAAAGCGATGCGTCCGCCATCTGTGTATCAGATATAATAATACTAGTTTTAAAATAAAACATAAGCATATTGCAATACGTTTAAACAGGTTATGTTCATGGTGGTTCTGTTTATATACTTCGCCACCACATAATTCATTATTTTATGTACATATTTGCATATTCACATCTATTTAAAAAACTAAATTATTTGTTTGCTACATAAAAACTATATATATATATATATATATTTGTTTATAATACCGATCATAATGCAAACTGATGATTATTGTGTGTGTCAATACCAGGCACATTTTATTTCAAATTTTGTATTCTAAAATAGAAATCATGATCTACTTAATATTCTCAAAGTAAAGAAATTTGATATGAGAGGTAGTAGAGGTTTTTATCATACTTATAAAGTTTTTACTTTGCTTATTTAAAGTTGTCTCGATACTATTTTACAACAGTGCCAGGCACTTTAATATGAAATATAGTCTTTGTAAAGCGCATGGCAGGATACTTACCTACTATCAACATTAAACAAATTTTAACCTTAAACCTGTTCCCCGATCTTGAGTAATTCTATAATTATGCTTTGTAATTTGCTAAAATGTATTAATTAACAGTACCTATACAAAATGCAACATTAAGCTAACAACAAAAAATGTAATTTTGATACTACTGAATCATGTAGGCATAGCTCTGAATATATCAGTTTGTGTATTCAGAAAGTCTAATCTATTGAATTTTGGGGAACATAATTTGACGTTTATCTAATTTAGAATGTATGGATACTATATATACACTGACTTCAATTATGTGGGGTCTAGACAGTTCGGGAAATTTCTGTGTGCGCACATTGCATATGTATACGTAGTGCAATTAATCGTAACTACCAGTTAAATATACCGACGAGATATCTGTAGCTTTATTGGGGGTAAATTAGCAATTCGAAACAATTCGAATGCTACTTACGTTTGTCGTGATTAATTAACAAGAATAGTGGTATACATAAATCTGTACGTATACAATACTAACAATTACTTAATATTCTACATTATGTATTTATATACATTCATATGTAGTACATTAACCATACATTATAGGTTTACACTGTAATTGTGTTAATATATTAATATTATTTTCGCATATATTAAAATCCTATAGAACACCTCCAGAATCACAAAGTCAGTCATATACATTGAATTTGCTACCATATTGTCAACTGCACTTCCTTAGTCGTGATAATATCTTTTATAGTTAATATAATCAAACTTAGACAGCCTAGTCGGCAAGCACACTTTCATTTATATGATTTCGGAGAGAAGCTTATCTACAAAAACACTTTTCTTCTATAAAGTCTGAAGATTAAAGTTTTAGATGACGTATAAGGGGTATTATTCTCTGAAGTATTGTCCCATTCACTAAAAAGTAAAGTATTAAACGAATTTTGATTATTGCACCCTTTAAATACATTCTACAGGCGATTGTGTTGCGAAAAACTTCTGTGTGTTACTTGAGCAGCTGACTTCATTAATTTCTCTTCGGCCTTGAATTTCAATTTAAATCAATTTAATTCTTAAATTTCATTTCAATATCTTCTTAAAAGTTTTACTAGTTTTTGTGTGAGGGTTAATGTTGTGTGAGGGTTAATGTTTAAATATGTTAGTATTGTACCGACATGTGCTAGCTGCTTCTTAGAATTACATTAGTTATGTATCTTCCCTCGGTAGCCTTTGAAATATGTTTAGTTCACATTTGTCCGTTACAGATTGCAATTCTTGAAAAAGAAAAGGAATGAAGAATGAAAGGACGAGCAAAAATAATTGTAATTCCCAATCCATTCAAATATTCGTTTCTTGCCCTTGAAAGAAATACTTTTTCATATAATAATAATAATAATAAATAACATCTTGAAATAACATTAAACAAAGTTATTTGTTACGTTTACATTTTTTTTGGCAAAAGATAAAATTTCCAATACACTTCCCATGTACCCCGAATTTCCCAGTATAAGAAATGATATAAGCTACAGCATTATATTGAGTATCTCTGGTTCCTATCTAACATAATTCCCATAGGAAATCACCTGTTAATGTTAAATTTTATTGGTGGGTACAAAACATAAAACATGTGGAAGTGCGTCCTTCGCTCTAAAACAGTTTTGTTCTTCTATGCATAAATTATTTAGCCCGGTAAGTAATTATGTTTCGAATGTGTGACCTACAATCTCGGCAAAACAATTAACTGTTACTTTAAATTTTTGATCATTTTACCTACATTACAATTTGAGGATAAGTCTATAATAATTGTGTTACAGAATATAGTGGCCAGTAGAGTGTTGCTAGTTATAAATTTTGCTGAGAGTCACTAATACTGCACCTGTTGAAAACTGAACTCTCAAGATGAAATTTGCTAGTGCAATGCTAAAATTAAGCAATTGCAGTTTAGCTTGTTATAATTTGTTCTTCATTAAACTTACTTTCCTACGAAATGTTTCTCCGCTGTTGTTGCAAATTGACATCTTTTTTTTTAATGTGGTGTGTGCTTAGTTGCAGTGACTCCGTGAGCTGTATCGCTTGTCTAGCTATCACTGCAACTCTCACGGTGTAGTTTTTGTTTGTGTATGTTGTGTTCAATTGGCATTGTGACAACATCATATCGCCTTTTATGATGCCGCGCTGTTAATCAGTTTGCTCCCAACAACGAATGGCAAGTCGATCCGGGATTAAACGCTCAGAAAAAATGTCACCGTCCCTCCAGAGAATTGAACCCCGGCGCCTATCGTCCTCCCACAACGATAGCCAGCTGCCTAACCACTGCGGCCATCGACCCGTTAAATAATAATAATATTAATAATAATATTAACGATAATAACCCATGCTTTAGCATGCCCAACAAGTTACGGTCATTACAAAAAAGCACAGGCTGACCATCAGTTATTATTATGTTTGCGCCTGTGGAACAATTTAATATATCTGTTCAGATCTTTTACACAGATTGAAAAGCCATAGAAAACCAGAATCAGAAGTAAAACACCAGCGTTGAAACCCGGTATACTAAGCAGTATACCACTAGCCTAACAACAAGTATTCCTACAGTTGATTTTGACCATTACGGAAATACGTGTTCCTAAAGCGAGTTTCCAGAGTTTCCATCTCTGCGTTCTGAATCCTAATTTTTGAATCCTAATATTATGTAATATTATATCCTAATCTTAATTGATCTTTTTAGTCCTTATAGATTCCTTGACTCTCTTTAATTAAATGTGTTGACAATCACAGTGGTTAGGTGGCTGCCTATCGTTGTGACGAAACGATAGGAGCCGGGGTTTAATTCATCGAAAGGACGGTGATGGTTTCCTCGGAGAATTGGATTCCAATCGGTCCACCATTCGCTGTTGAGAGCAAAGTGATTAATAGTGCCGCATTATAAAAGGCGAAATAATGCTGTCACAAGGCCATTTTAACAAAATTATGCACACACAAAGCTACACAACAAGTGCTGCATGGTAGTCGTACGAGTGATACACCTTAAGTAAGTAGCACCCATCACACATTAAAAAAAACTGATTAAAAGGCCTTAGATGTGAATAATATACATAAAAATATGGGGTTCACTAGCGACCTTCCGTTAGAGGCGGCCCTGTTTCTGAGGTCAGTATTTTACTGCTACTATACTGTAAAAATTATGCTTGGTCTCCTACTATAATACAACCTTGGCCAAATGTGTTGGACACCCTCATAAAACCCCATTATTATAAGTATTATAACACTTCCAAGAAAATGAGCATCGAATTTATACTAATTTACATATTTAGTGCTTACTTTGGGACAATAGGTAAGCAGGCAGCAATGTTTCGATTTTAAATAGTAGTGTATTGTCGACGCGATTGGAGAGACGTATGTGTTAGGAGTTTATAACCAGGATATTTTGTGTTGGATACTTTCATTTTTATGGATTAAACTTAATTTAGTGAAATAATGCCAAAAGTTTGCGAATTAACCAAAGTAGAACGTAGGCAAAGAGTCCTACTTAAGACACAAAGTAAGACTTTAAGCGCTATAGCGAGAATAATGAAGTATTCGCGATGTGCGGTTCGTACCAACCTGCAACGATACCAAAAAGCGGCTGGAAACACCTTTCGAACCTTTGAAAGTAAAGGGTGTCTAACACAATTGGCCAAGACTGTATATACTTGATGCTACGAAAATTACCTATAAAGACCGTTTCGTCCCAAACCCGTAAAATAATCGGAATTATTCATTTCACTTCTGAAGGTTACATAAGATGATCATTAATTTTTTTATGTGTAGTGGGTGTTTAGTTGCACTGTCTCCGTAAGCTGTAGCGCTTGTGTGGCCATCACTGCTCTCTCGATATAGTTTTGTGTGTGTCTAATTGTGTTCTAATGGCTGTGGCAGAATCATATACATATGTATATACATAGATTTGTTAAACCGCTTATACAGACCCGAACCGCTATAATATGTAGTAATCGTTGTCAGACCCGCGACGACGTTGTCAGACCCACTTTCGGGTCTGACAACGTTCTTCATGTATTTAGGTCTATTTTTCAATGTTATGCTTAAAAATGACTCCTCCCAATCTTTGCTTCGGGACCCAAAATGCGGTAGAATATCAACCTATACACAACTCTAGTTCCGGCGCTTTCTGCCAGAGGGCCAGCTGTATATCTAAACAAGCATTTCTACCGACGTTGTCAATCCTGGTACATTATACCAACGTCGTCAAGCCCGAAAACCGGCAACGCTGTAATTGCAGTACTATCTATAATAGGTTTGTTCGATTTGGCTTCGGCAGTGAACAATTTAACGCACGCTCAGGCGCACTTGCAACGTTGCTGTTCGGTTTGATTCGCGTTAATTTTATGCGGCGAGAAAGCTGTTCGATTAGAAATATCAAGTTTTGCAGTTTGACGCTAATACAATCTAGCGTCAAGAATTTTTAATCCACTCCATGAGCAGATTTTCGCTGTAAGAAAAGAGATAGGTAGCTCGGATAAAAGAGTAGGATATATAATCCTTTCACTAACCTTACATTTTCAAATATATTGGTCCGTTGTTGTGTACCGTATACCGTACCAAGTTAATTAACACCGTTTCTATTCAGTTAGGGCTGGTTAGGGAAATTTATCTGTATATGATGAGTCTGACGACTGTTATGAGTTGCATGAATGACGCGAATGAAGAACAAAATGGAAATGGTAATTATATAAATATAATAATAATAATATAAATAATATAAAAATATAATATAAATATTATAATAATACAAATAATCTAGATGGAAAATTCTATACTGTATATTTATCTACCTGGTATGTAGATAAATATATGTATGATATGTATTAATTTTTATGTATACGTCACTCTCCTCCAATCTTGTATTCAAAAATAAACTAGCTGGTTATTGTTCATGCAATAACGCAAATCAAACGATCTCTAAAATATGTTGGAGTCCACTGCAGCAGCGTTAAAACGTCGCGTTTACTCTGCAACTAGTATTTAAAAACTAAACGCAGCTTCAAAATATTTGTTGCTTGCTGTAAGACGCAAATGTCCAAATCGAACAAACCTAATATTTATGTCTGTTTGCATTCGTAAAATTGAATGTGTTTACGTTAGCGTGTGATGGTATGTATTCACAATTTGGCTGATGAATTTGGTTTAAATAAAGTTTAAGTTATAAAAAATATTCCATTTCCATTATCTTTTTAATTTAAATCATATTAACGCTGCGAATATAGAAAGAATGAATATTCCTTCGGCATGAATTCATTATTTCATGCTGAAACTTTAGAAATTTATTATTCCGTTAATTACTTCATTCAATTACTTTATTGCGTAGTACATTTGCAACAGACAAATATTGTACCTATAATTTATAACTTGTAGTCGATAGTAGGTGTGGTTTTAAATGAAAACAGATAGGTACGGCCCGCTAAATGCGTACAGGGTGACCATCGCAACTGTATAATTTTAAGGTGAAGCAACAATTAAATAATCAACTCAAACTGTTGATACTATTTATAAACCTACTGACAGGTTCATGTTTGTTGAATGACACACGCCTACTAACAAAAAGCAATGAAATAATGAAAATCAACGGAAAATGTTAATTTTTTGCTATAATACAGTGAAAATGAACGACAAGACCCCACGTGATATATGTATATCATCGAAATGGCAAAAAAATTCTCTCTATTGATATCATAGTCAACTATATTTTCATAAGCAATATAACAAGTGACCAGGATTTTTCGATAAAATTGATTTGGAAAATTTGTAAATGCTTGTTGAGATAATAATTAAATTATTTAAGATCCGGTTTGGTCCGTTTTTTGATACCTCTTATAGTTACCGAAATCCCCTATTAAAACTTCGAGATTTGCCCAGCTTGTACATTTATGTCAATAGTAAGTTGGCAAAATCGCGATGCATAAAATAAAAACTAAAAAAGAATTAATATTACCTGCTTCATACTAATTGCTTTAAGTGCATCTAAGTTTTTATCCGAATCCATTTCTTTTGGTTTGAGCAGTTATATTTGATATTGTTGTCAAGATCAGGGTGTTATTGCTAGAAAAACTCGAAATTAAATTATATTAAATCATTTTTTCGTACTAATCTTCCATACGGAATTATTTGACAACAAAATTTTTGATTAAATTTGTCAGTTATTGGAGACAGTATGTTTTTTAACAGTTTCAATAGTTTCTAATAGTTATTAGTTTCAAAAGAATTTATTGTCAAAACTATTAATTTTCGCTATTTTGAATATGTGTAAGCGCATATCTTATGTAAAACCACCGTATGAATACTTCACGACTGCGATATTTCGAAATTAAGTGAAGTTACATTTAAGTATTTATAAGTACTTCATAATTATTTAAAATATTACTTCAAGCTTAAGTCTAGCGCATAGAATCATCCATTTGTAAACCCCAAAAATCATGAGGTTTTAAAGGTTTGTGCTTTCTCTCAAAACACTTCGAGCTTACATTTAACCTGTGAAAACATAATAGACACTTGTCGCATATACTTGGCAACATTGCAGGGAATGAAAAGACGGGAAAATATATATTTTTTATACACTGGGTCTGGCAAAGCGGTATAATCAGTGGGCTTAGCAAGGTATGTTACCCTTGCCTTCTACCATTAGGTGTCGGGTGGTCGTGTAGTCTCATCCTTCATATATAAATTTGTTCCATTTGGTCCTATCTTTTGCTAGTATTCTTGCTCCATTGTATGTTCCATTTTTGGATTGTATTACTTTAGTTATTGCATCATTCCAGATCCTCTTCTGTCTTCCTCTCTTTTTTTCTCGTCTGTATCCTTGGCTCATATATTTGTTTAACCGGTCTGTTATCTGGCATTCTTTGTATATGTCTCCACCAACTCATTTGTCTTGTTTGTATGTACTCACTAATGTGTTGCATATCCATTTCTTGTCTGATTTGTGTGTTTCTTAATCTATCTCTTCTCGTTACTCCTTTCACTCTTCTTAAGTATTTCAATTCAGTCGCTGTTCAGTATCCTATTAATTTATTTTTTTATTGTTTTTTTAATGTGTGGTGGGTGCTTACTTGCAGTGACTCCGTAAGCTGTAGTACTTGCCTGGCTATCACTGCAACTCTTGCGGTGTAGTTTTTGTGTGTGTATGTTGTGTTCAATTGGCTTTGTGACAGCATCATATCGCCTTTTATGATGCCGCGCTGTTAATCACTTTGCGAATGGCAAGTCGATCCCGGATTAAACTCTCTGAAAAAATGTCACTGTCCGTTGTCACGTTCGTAATACTAATTACGAAACATCAGTGGTAACCAGAAGTACATAGTACATACCTAACCCCATAAGTTGATCATTGTTTACTTACATATTCTGAGAAAATAATTTCCTCTTTCTATCCTGGTTACTGATGTTCTTATTTGTCTATGGATGTTTTTAACTTATGGCTGAATCTATATTTCTTTGCATGTTGTCATTTCCATAGATTTACAATTACTTATAAGCCCATACTTCGTTCTTTTTTCTATGCTCTATGTCGATGTTCTATGTTCTATGTTTGATAAAAATCATAAAAAAGGCAGTCGGTAAGAAAATGCAGTTACAACTCAAAGGGAACTAGCGTTTATTTTTTGTGTCTCAATCACCAGACAAATTTATTACTTTGCACTTAAGCTCTATTATGGCTTATTTATAATTTCGGTTTTGAAGCCTCTCTTATATACCTACGTAATTAATAAGTATATAATTTCCATCGAATTAAAATATTGAGTAAGTATATAATAACTTAAATCATAAAACAAATTAAAATGCAAAAAATTGCCACTTCGTACAGTTTATGCATTAATTATGTTCCTCCGTAATTAATCTGTAATGCTTTAATTAAATTAATAAATATTTAGCAAATTGACTTTTTTAGTCTGGTGTGAAGGTTAAAATCGTTAAGAGTGCAAGTCAATTATAAGAACGGGATATTGGTACCTAAAATTAAATGTATGATAAATAAGTGTATCAATATAGTTAAAAGCGTGATTAGCATGACCTTTAGAATAAAGTGTATATATGTGGATAACATAGTCAATGGAAGGTATAATTTGACTGGAACTTTGATTAAAGGTCAATACATTTCCCAATTGCGTTAACTTCAAATTTAGTAATGATTTATCATTGATTATAATTAAGTATGTAGTGGATAATATAGGGTTTCTTACACCACGGTACTGAAACATGATCAAATACACAGTTCTGCATTCTATGACGTAATTGTGATGTCATAATACATACCGTGAGATTAATATACCGCTGTACATGCTTTGGATTAATTATAATTAATTCAAAGCATGTACAGCTTTATTGATAAAAACCATAACTAGCTAGATAAAACCATAACTAGCTAAATCTGTATTCTTAACTCTGTGAGTTTAAGACAAAAATTTGTTTGTATTTATAATTCCTTCAACATCACAATGTAACACAACGAAAACAAGGAATTCTTTTTACACGGGGCATTTTGAATGACTTTTATTACATGTAGTTGTTACCCAATCCAAGAATGGTGACAGACTTGGAATTATGTTTAGCTCATATGTAATATAAAAGTGCTTTATAGGAAATTTGCTTCAAGAGGATAAGCGAGGGGATCATTTTAAATATTTTGGAAAGCCCCAAGTAGAAATCACTTAAATTCAAAAGGCAACAGGAATTGCGCAATAACAAAGAAAAATCTGATCGAGAAATGGAGAAAATTTCTTTAATTAATAAAAAACTGCCAATGATTTTTACAAAACTAACCTTTTTACTAACAATGTGACATTTATATCAGCAATGTAATTATCAAAGTTGTATTAATCAAAGGAAAATTTGCAAAAGTGTTGCAATGTAGAAAATATTCCTTTAAGAATTTGGAAAATATATGACATTTTGTATGTAAAGTAAATTAAAATGTGTATTTTCCCGAAGTGCAATTTTAAAATATTCATTAGTATTAAACACACTATTTCTACGTAAGTAACTGGTAGTTGGCACCGGTAAATGTGTATTTAAAGAACAAAAAATATCCATAATAATTCCTACAGATAAGCAAAAATATAACAACAACCCATCGGCAATTATATCTATCTCACCAGCTTTCTTAAAGGTGTTCGTAATTTTAGTATTTGTTATCACGTATCCAGTTTAGAATTTAGCGTGTCTGCTGATAATATGTGTATGCTGTTGATATGTACTGACGATATGTCACCAGAAAATAAATGGGTGGAGGTCAGGAAGGCAAAATAATAATGGATGATTGATTGATTGCTATCAAGACAGGACAGTCTCTAATTATCCCTAACTCTGCGGCCCACTGGGCCTATTGTGTTATTCCTGCCTTGATTCCATTTTACTCAAACAGGTTAGTTCCCTCGATCAGGTTTAGAAGCCTATTTGGTAAATCTTTCTCCACTGGTAGATCAAACGCGCTTTGCAAAGCAACCCTGCGTTGACTTAGTGCCACGCATTCGAAGACCATATGATAGGTTATTTCCTCCTCCTCACTACAGAGTCTGCATAGGGTTTATCTTTATAGATCCCCATCTTGTGCAGATGACCTCTTAGACAGCCGTGTCCTGTTAATAGACATGTTACTGTCCTAAGCTGAGTCCTGTTTAAGGCAAGTAAGTCAGCAGTTAGTCGTTGTGACGTCCGTTTGCTGTGCCTTTGTCCAGCTACATGGCTCCAATTTAGTTGGTGTTGTTTTATAATCTCTTTAATTGTACCACGTACTGCACTCTTTGTAATACCTAGACCTGGCTCCGGCCCGGTAAATTTCATTAGGGAACCTTCCCTCGCTAGCTGGTCTGCAGTTTCATTGCCTGCTATACCCCTGTGTCCGGGCACCCACACCAAGGTGACCTTGTTGTCTCTGGCCAGGACAGTTAGGTTTTGCAGACATTCCCATACTAATTTGGAGACTATGTAATAAGATGCTAGAGCCTTTAAGGCTGCCTGACTGTCAAAGAGAATACAGATCGCCTGCCCTCGCGGTTGGCGGCGCAGACTCTCCAACGCACAGGCTTGTATAGCATATATTTCTGTTTGAAATACCGTTGTGTATCGCCCAAGTGGTTCACATACCTTGCAACCCTGGTTTTCCTCATATACACCAACGCCAGAATTAGTGCCCGCCCTTGACCCATCTGTATACCAGTTTTGGGTGTGCGGTTTTCTCCCTTCACCATTTTTCCATTCATCCCAATTCAAGAAAATCTTGAAGGGTTTGTCATAGGAAATCCTGGTGATTGATATGTCGCTCCCCATATCAAAGATTGGGTTTTGTACTATTGCTTCTATTTTGGTATGCTCCGACCCATAGTGGGGTCTCCAGTTGTTAGTATTTCTTAGTCTGTATGCCCCATTCTAGCCTCTCGCATGATAAAAATATCGAGGGGAGGCAAGTTTAGCATGGTTTTCATAGCAGCCGTTGGAATACTCTTGATAGCCCCAGTTATACATAGGCATGCTAATCTCTGAATTCTCAAGAGGTTAGTTATCACATGCTTCTGCTTAACTTTTGGCCACCAGACCAGGCAGCCATAAGTTAGCATGGGTATTACTACCACACTATACAACCAATACGTCATATGCGGTTTGAGTCCCTATGTTTTTCCAACTGTTCTACGGGTTGTTATTAACACGCTTTTACATTTGTCAGTCATTTTCTCCAAATATGAGTTCCAGTTTAGTTTAGAGTCCAAGATCACTCCCAGCAACTTGGCCTCCTGACTAATCTGTATAACCTTATTGTATAGAGTCGGTGCTGTCAGGTCTTCCAATCTCCTCCTTTCGGTGAAGGGTACAAGTGCAATTTTTCCGGGTTTACTCCAAGGTTCTCCTTCTTGCACCATCCTTCTACCATCTTTAATGCTCTTTGCATAAGTTCTGACAATTCCAATTTCACTATGTCATCAGGTTTACATTGTTTAGCCGAGGTTCTCAATTCTATGTCCAACAATAGACGGGATAGGAGGCTGTGGGCATCCCCGGAAACCACCTCATCTTATCTCCCATCAATGCTGCTAATGAATGAACCAAAAATGTAGTTTACGAGTGATAAGTTGAAACTTCCATTCCAATCAAATTTTTTGCTCGTGGCGACAAGAAATTAAATTAAGTTACGCACTTTAATGAATTGGCAAAAAAGTTGTTGGCTGCTGTATTAGGTATTATAACCATGCTGCAATCTTCATATATTTTGCATACTAGCGTAGTGTGGATGTCTACGAGACAGTTCTGGCTAATGCCTTAGGGAGCTCAGCAAATCTTTCTGTTTCTAAAAGAACGATGAGTTACCAAAGAATTAACAAACAACTTAAAAGAAAAACATCAGAGAAAACTGGCATCACTGAAAATTCCAAAAGAAAAAAGAACAATACACTCCACGAAAACAGTGATTAATCCATCTAGCAAACAGCTGGATGAAAATGCGGTAAAAGCATTAACAAAGTTATGAAGTTCGCGGTAAGTCAACCCAAAACCCTAATACTAGACATAGTACTTGTTACATGTAGAAGTAGCTGCACAAAAAGTCGAACCACTAGAGGCAGCAGAAGAATACCGTTGGAAACCGTAGAAAAAACCAAATCGAGAATTGTGAAGCACAACCTAACTCGTGCGGTACATCTCCGCCTCAAATAGCTTAAGAAGGATAAATCACTAAAAATCCTCCCCACAGACAAAGGGAATGCAACGGTAATAACGGATGTGGAAATGTACAACAACAAAATATAAGATGTTCTAGCGGGGAGATACAAAGAGATGCCCAGACTTCCCGTCTGTGGAGTCCATAATATACAGGACGTTGCACAAACATAAAGCAGTTTTCCCCGATCAATCTCAAAGATACAGACTTACACCATATTACAGCAAGCCAGCACATCTATACGAATTATCAAAAATCAACAAACCGGTCATCCCATTACGACCAGTAGTCAGTTCTAGGAATTTCCCATGTCACCCTCTCGCCAAGTTCCTATTGTATATAATTACATTAATTGCTGGTAGAACAACACCAACAATTACTAATACAGAGGACTTCATGGAAAAGATAAAAGAACTACAACTAGAACAACAAGACAAATTGATTAGCGTTGATGTCACCAGTCTGTTCACAAATATATCAACAAAACCGACCCTAACCATAGTGGACAGACTCTCCGGAGGCCCCACACATGGATACAACGCAGTTATACATCGTAACAATCGTTTGCTGTTAGTGGTATTAGTCTCGATTCTAGTATATAAGCGAATCACTGAGCGAGCTAGAGACAAACAGCTCTTATCAGAGACAGCGATAGACACCGAAACGTCAGTGTATCCTTATCAGACAGATGTTGGAAATAACCCAAACAACCTTTTAAAGTGATTAACAGCACGGCATTATAAAAGACAATATAATGCTGCCACAAAGCCATTTGAACACAATTAGACACACACAAAAACTACACCGCGAGAGTTTCAGTGATAGCCATACAAGCGATACAACTTACGGAGTCACTGTAACTAAACAGCCACCACACATTAAAAAATAATAATAAAAAATAAACTGGTTTGGCAACAACTGACAAGACGCATAATTACAATAATAGAACAAATGATCTAAAATTGTTATATCTCAGTTTGAAAATGACAGTTCACTGTCTTCTAGATTAGAAAGATATATAACCAATTATTATTAAAAGCTATGAAGTGCTTATTCACTTTTAAATTAACAACAACAGTATTGAAAAATACCAAATACAGAAATTCTTAAATACAGTTTATCATTGCAGACCATTATGGCGTCATCGAGACCAGATCAGTACAGTCTGTAGATACCATTCACTGTCGAGATGCAATACTTACGGTTAGGTCAAAAAGCAACAGAGGCGTAAAACACCTTACATTCACAAAAAATAACACATTAGCGATAGTCGATTTCTTGTTGATTAATGTCGCAAGACTGTTGCAATTTTTCGAGCAAATGAGAAAGTACGATATACGAATGCAGATAATATTTTTCAAAAAATAGCTACTATTAAATTAATATAAATACACGCAAATTGATCTAATATTGTTATATTTATTTCAATAATATTAACTCTAGCTCACAGGGATGTGTCTTGTTTTAAAGCTTCTCGACTTCCTGATAAATTCGTTTGTCATTGAATACCATTTTCTACACGATTAGTTTCCTTCCTAGGCTACAGGCGACATTATCATTCGCTTAAGTGAATTTTCGAAGAGAAGAAGGCAATCTCTACCTCATTTCAATGCAAGAATTTCAATTAATAGTTGGAAAATACTTTTCTAACGAGTCCATTATGCAGTAAAAACTTTAAAAATTCGTTTTGTGATTGTTTTAGCATTAACGAACACGGAAAACTAATTTTTATTCGTTGTTTTCATGTCACTCAGAAATCCCTGTGTATTTTCCCGAAGTAATTAAGTATCGATTAAAGGGGTACTACTTCGGGTAAAATATCCACATGTCACAACTAATTTCTGTAAGTCATTGTACTTGTACAATATATTATAGTAAATAGTAAATTAAGCGCGCAAAGTTACAGGAATTTGTTTTGTTATATGATGTGTTACATCTGTTTCTTTAGATAAATAATTACAAATACCAATTTATTTATTTAGCATATTATTAAGATGAAATATTTTTATAAAAGAAATTTCTATAAATATAATTGTGAAGTTGAACTGTTTAGTAAAATCCATTACATAAAAACAAAACCTTCACAATTCTCACGGGTACAATTATCGTGTGAAATATAAAAGCGCCTTTGATGTTCTTTCCCGCATATCGTCTAACAGAGCCTAGGGCTCCACTACCAAAACTAACCAATACTTGATAATATATACCTCATTCACGAAACTGGTTCGTTAAAACTTTTTGATGTTCTTGGAATTCAACATTTCTGAAAACCTGTAGTTATAACTGATATCATCCAGACTCATCAGCAAAATTATTTGCGCCATTGTACCGCTTCCGGTTTACCGGAAGTTGACGTCAACTTTCTTAATTTAGATAGCATGGTATATTTTTATGAGTTTTTTGTATCGGGCATATAATTCTACATCAAAACTTACTAAGACACCCTATGTAAAAAATCTGCCGTTTTTGAGTTATTAAATTTTTTTCAAATATAGGGCCAATTGCAACGTTATGTTCAAAATACTGTATTTCTGAAGGCACTACAGCTAAAGATCTCCTATTTGGCATGTTATTAGCCGAAATAGCATACATCAAATTTACGTCCTATAATTTACCATAATTTATACAGGGTCGTCCAAAATTAAAGTTCATTTCAAGTTCACATCGATGAAAGTCACTTTTTTTAATGGAACATCTTATATGTTATTGCATTTTTGAATACACGTAATAATTCTCTATCTTTCCTTATTGAACATTTTAGCTTGTAGTTTTTACGGTTTCCGAGTTATAAGTATTTTTCTGGTGACAGTCAGAAAAATATGCTTTCTAGTGCATTTAAAATCTTAGTAATCCTTCAATGTCAAAATAATTGATATTACATTTGTACTATAAAAAATACACATAGATTATATGTATCTGCCAAGCAAAATAACAAATAAAATACATTGCAGAAAAGAAAGAACATTTTAGATTTATTTTCGATTCAGGGAGAATGTAATAGGATTATGAATAGTACGTGTACAGTCTTTGACGACAGATATCCACATTTTTGCAAAGTGATCTAAAACAATATTATTACAAAAACTCAAAAAAGAAAATTAAACAAAATAGCGTTGCAAAATACAAAATTCAATATGATCAGATCACGATGACATATAAAACACACTTAACTTATTCCTTTCCTAAGCTTTTTTGTTTAACATTCTTTTTTGGCTTCTTGTATTGATATTTTTTAGGTCATTTTGCATAAATGTGGATATCTGTCGTCATATACTCGATATGCGCTACTCACAATTCTACTACAGTCGTCATGAATGGAAAATAAATTTAAAATATCGTTTCTTTTCCGTAATGTATTTCATTTGCCATTTTGCTTGACAGATATAAACTATGTGTATTTACAGTACAAATGAAATATCAATTATTTTGACATTCAAGGATTACTGAGATTTTAAATGCATTAAAAAGGCGTATTTTTCGCACTTTCATCAGGAAATCTCTAATAACTCGAAAACCGTAAAAGATCGAAGCCGATATGTCTAATAAAAAATGATAGAGAATTATTAAGTGTATTCAAAAATACAATATAGGGTGTTCTATTAAAAAAAAGTGACTTTTATCGACGTAAAGTTAGTTGAAATGAACGTTAATTTTGGACGACCCTGTATAAATTATGATAAATTTTAGGACGTATTGATGATGATGTATGCTATTTCGGCTAACAACATGTCAAATATAAGGTCTTTAGCTGGAATGCCTTCATAAACACATAATTTTGAACATAACGTTGCAATTGGCCCTATATTTGAAAAAAATTTAATAATTCAAAAATGGCTGATTTTTGACATAGGGTGTCTTAGTAAGTTTTGATTAAGAACTGTATGCCCGATACAAAAAAACGTATAAAAAATATACCATGCTATTTAAATTAAGAAAGTTGGCGTCAACTGCCGGTAAACCAGAAGTGGTACAATGGCGCAAATAATTTTGCTGATGAGTCCAGATGATATCAGTTATAACTACAAGTTTTCAGAAATGTTGAATTTCAAGAACATCAAAACGTTCTAACGAACCAGTTCCGTGAATGACCCTGTATATCATAAAGCATACCTAAACAAAATTCAAATTTCAAGCACAGAACATCTAATACCGATATAATATTAAAAAGCAACATTTATAATTAATATGTGACGCACATGTTCTAAAAAGTTGAACCAAACTCAACTTTTAGCATTATACATATAAGTGTAATTTTGTTGCGGAACACACCTAATATTCATGTGAAGAGTATTGGGAGATGTATTAGTACACACAGCAATGATAGCATACATGGATCTCTTGGTGCAGAAGTAAAACACTAAACACTTCAAGCCACTAAACACCAAACAAGTTTTAACTAAAACACCGACTTGTTTGGACAGCAAGGCTGTTATTATTAAGGCGATAATAAAACTAAATTAAAATAAAACCTACAAAAAGCAGGTAACCTAAATGTTATGCAAGGTAAATCCGATACGATCATTAATTTCCGATTAACGAAAACAATGACGGATGCGGCATAGGACCATTGTAGCAGTTCATTACACATGACTTATTGTTGTAAATTTCTAAACTTTCGAAAACATTTAGAAACTTACAATTGTTCATTTGCCTAATTAATTTAACATTCGTATGATTGATGTTGTGATCTGTTTCAAAAATGTGTCGAGCAACGCTCGATTTCTCAATTCTATTAAATCTCAGCTTAGCCATATGCTCTTTAAATCTAGTTCAGACTGCTCTCCTGGTTTGCCCAATATATTTTTGATTACAATCTTTACAATCGATTTCGTAAATACCTGACTTTTCTAAAGGTTGTATTTTATCTTTAGGGTTACCGATGAGACTTCGTAAACTAGTCCCAGAACTGTCAACTATTCTGAGATCTAGCTCTTTGAAGATTTTACTCAAAGCATACCTGTTACAAAATTATTACAGTACATCTCAGTTTTCAGATCTCAGCATCCCACCTTTTATATTTGTAACTGTAATATTATAGTTTTCAAGGTTTAACAAAATGTAAGAGAGTGTGATGCAAATGTGCTGTTTAATAAGTATTTATATTGTTTGACTAATTAGATTATTTTCGAGGTAGCAAACTTTGCCGGGTAATCTATCAATTCATACAAATACTAGCTAACCATTAAGGTGGAATTATCCACAATTGGCTCACAGTCACTTATTCTCAGTAACAAAAGAAGTTGTTTAAGGCTAATAAAACAACTTTAAGTTTTCATATATAAGTTTACCTATAAGCAATTATATCGTAAAATAAAATACGCTCACATAGCCCAATTGTTTATTACAACTAGTTATTCCAATACTACACACTAATTAAACTTTATATTGTATAATCTGTCAATTAGAATTGATTGCTAGTTTGAATTAGTTTCCTCATCTGCATGTAGTGTACCTTACTTAAGAAATTGCATCTAATGGAAACTCGATCGTAGATAACGATAGATCTACTAATTGTATAAAGCGTAAATTTCGCAGTATGCCTTGGATGTGGCCGAAACATGAGATTTAGGTACTAGCAACAACTCTACAAGTAAACTTAGGCATTGGACTAGTAGTGGTACCCAATTAATGTACAACATGTTATTTAGTATGAAACAAAATCCATTATCAAGCTACTTAATACCACAATGCCAACGGATATTCATGCAATTCCTTAAATTTGTAGGCGGTAATATATGAGGCCTTTTAAAATCTCTTTAACAGGTTTGTGTGGTAAATTTTTCAATACATTTAAAAGTTTTAATACTGTACCGCTACACAGATGTAGTACGTAAAACACAGTATCGTGGTAGGTATTGCAAATACTCGAATACATAGTTGAGTCGATTATCTAACTATTTTAACATTTCAATTTACTATCTCTTTAAAGCTGTAGTTTTATAATAGACAAATAAACATATTTTAATGTGATGATCATAACGGACGACACAAGTACACAGGGTATTATCTGCGGATGAAATGTTGCTCTTCCGCATTTGCAGAGAAATGTGGGAAACTATAAAAATCCAAATATTGAAGAAATTCAATGATAGTAACTCTATATGTTATGTTTGAGTGTAATTTTTATTTTTCCGATATATTATTAAGTTTAGTCATAAGTCGTTAAGTTATGTCGTTGTATGATCAGAGCATTATATCCCTCTCTCCGCCTCCCCCGATCTCCTCACCCCTTTCAATTTATGTCAAAAGCTAGCATCACGTAAACTCTTCCAATAATGGCACTTTTTTTGTTGGAATGAGACTAACTTAGTCCTGACCCCCACTTTGTCGCCTACAGCGTCCAAAACCTAGCACTGCACCGTACATGCCTAGCACCTAGCAATACTTTCTAAAAAAATTGTTAAACTATAAGAGTAACCGTTAACATTGGTACAATTCGAAACTGCTAACAGTTACAATAGTGCTTTTCAGGAATTTTTGTATGGCATTTCAGTTCCCTCGGCCAGAGGCTTAAACTTATGATCTACACAGTATTTCTCCGGTCGATACTTACTTATGGCGCCCTTACCTGGTCCAGCGCTTGTAAGTCGCAGATCAACAGGATGTTGCGCAACATAGTCGCAGCACCCTGGTTCGTCAGTAATATACAGATCTCTAGGAATCTAGACGTTCCATCTTTGAGTTATCATACCGAAGGGGCAGCGCGGTCGAAGAACCCGTTGTCCAGCATCTCGAAGAGCTGGACTCGGACAGGCCGTCACCTAGTGTCAAGACGAGGTGAATCCTACAGCCGATGGACTGACACCTCACTGAAGACCTCTGGAGAAAAAGATCGAAAAGTCCGCGGGTAGATGGGCCGCACAATAAAAATTAAAAGCTTTATAGCCCAACCTTAGACAAAATGAGACCCTCGTCGTGTATGGCACGTCGCGTCGTGCTCTATAATGGAGGTCTAACATTTGTTGCCGTTTTTTTTTACCATTTTGCCCGCGTTAGCAAAAAAAGAGAACATATCCCGAAAACAAGCCTAATTTTCGTGATATGTCCTTTAATTTCACAGATCCAGCTTTAACTTCAGATAACATCCAAATACCTGTAACACTTGTTCTATGGACTATGACATTGCTCCGAAAAGGTCGAGGGAAGTACCTACTGATCTACCTTATATACTATTATGGTATGTACTCATTAGAAAGGTGAGGCAAAGGTTAATTCTGCTTTTTGTTAGATAGAGCGATGACCATTTCTTATAAATGCTAACACTATACTGAAGTACATATACATATTCTATCGTATTTTTACATAATTCATAAATTTGGCTGTTTACTTTAGTAGGCTAGATAAAACAGAAACACATTTATTATGTTTTGTTGTAATTATCATTATCTATATTATTTACACTTCATATTGAATGTCTTAACGATCAATCGTGATTAATTTATTGCAACAACATTTATGTTGCAGAACAATTTTTATTCATTTACAAATCTTAACTACACCATCGTTATTTGTACAGAGATGTTCAGTCTACGTAAGAATAATATACAATCTCGAACGACAACTAGATATTCATAATTATCATACTAGTAACAATACTTCAATATGAATTCCATTACACAGATTTACAACAATGAAACAATCAGTTGAATATTATACTGTGAAATATTTAAATCATCTAACAATCAGTGAAAAAATCAGGCAACTCCTTGTAAATAATTCCAAAACAAAATTATTAATAAGGCTCATTATAATGTAGTAGTAAAGTTTCTTCGCTATAATGTAACTTAGCGATATTCTGATTTGAAGACATATGTAGGTACTATTGCTTTTGTTTTTCTTTTCACATTCCTTGTAATTGTTTTCGAAGAAGAATTAAAGTTATTATTGTTATTATTCACTAATTTAAGCAATTACACTTATCAATTATGTAATCACACAGCGTCATAGTTTTTAATTTAGTTTAAATAACCCAAATTTACGTTTGGAGGAGCTAGGGGGCAAAACATGGTTTTTCCTTATTGGCGAAAGAATTTTCCCTTTCAAACAAGAAGCAAGCAGTCTCGGTGGTTTTTCGTATTCCTTGACGTTTTAGACTTATTTAGGGCGGATCGTTTTCATTAGAATGCTCTATATGTATATAGCACTAGAAAATATTTATTTCAACGATAGATTTTTGTTAGTCTCTTTGTGTTGAATTAACTCAATAAATTGATTACATCAGGACAAAATTAGTATATTGAAGTATATTGAACGCAAGACACTTTTTATTTCTACAACTTCTATTCACCGAACAATTTTTATATTTTCTGAATAAAATAACAAAAAAAATGTTGTCTAATCCTCTAGCAACATATTTTTATCAGTATATAGTAGTACTAATAATTTTAAAATTGGAGAGTCATTTATATACACCTGGAATAAAAATTTGGATTTACTATTTCTAAAATTTTTCTGTTAGTGCATTAAAAATTTTAATTTAGTAAGTTCGGCAAACAACTTTTCTAAAATCAAGTATATTTACTTACTCGTTACGAAATGTATAATAAAAAGATCTTATTGAGGCATATAAATGAAACTGCTTCCAATGATCATCGCTCTCTGCGCCAAGATTTTCCGCGAAGAAATCAAGGTCTACAACGCGATAAGCAACAGATATATGGACTATTGTTTGGTCCCCCATTGTACACCCAAAATAAAGTTCAACACTTTCTCACTAATGTAGTAATGTTTCGCCTTTGGGACTTGAACGTCACTTTACCACATATACAACAAAGTTGTTAAACAAACTCTAGGCGTTTTATAACTAACGACTAATTAAAAGAGATAAATTTGCAAGTATGTCATATACAATAATGAAAACACACAAAACACAAACTTTGACGAGTTTACTAGTTTACTGTGGCAACTGGTGCATGTGTGTTACTCTAGTCGATCACGTTTGTTACATGTTTGTACAGGTACTTGTTTGAATCAGCACGGCATTTGAGTTAGTTTATATTTGACAATGGACAAAGGGATCAAGAAAACTTTTTAAAATGTCTCAAAAAATTAAAATAAAAACTCTGGGTGATACAGATATTGCAAATACGTATTTGATAACACGAGAAAGAAACGCATTAAATACCACTATTTTACTGAAGAGAAAAAAATCATGTTGACCAGTGAATTTCAAGCATGAGATACTTTATTTGAATTATACACGGCTTGAAAGTGGGATAGTTGAAAGAAGATCAGAGTAGTTTCTAAATTAACATAACTCTATTCAAAATTCTAGCACCTTCAGTGGCGTATCTTTGCAGTACAAAATACAATTATTTGATACCCATGCAAATGATTCAACAACTTCTTTTTTATCCCTTTAGGTGATTTTGAAAAAGTGTTCCTTTTTATGTATCTATTCAATAACCGAAGCAAATGCAGACAAAAAATTTGGAATAGTGATCGTATGTTGACATTTTGTTTTAAATCTTATCATTTCTAGCAAATTTCTTCATTTAGTTCATTATTTTCTAACGCTGCGCTGTATTAAATATTTACTACAGAAACTTGATGATTTATGATGGAAATTCTCTGTACAAAAAATATAATGTGCAATATTTTCTATTCTTCGAGGTATGACGTGTAGCTTGTCTGTGGTTAATTTTTTCTTAATCTAATACAACACGCAATATAACATAATTTATCTTATTTTAGAATCCCTTCGGTATACGCAACTCTGTAAGTGATTTTCCTTCTTTGTTCAACGTGATAAATAAACTATCTTGTAACTGTATCTTAGCCCTCATGTTAACGCTTGCACGTGAAAGAGGGTACCCTTATCACTTTTTTAACCAGTTGTGTGGATAATCGTTAACCGTTTATTCGTATACATGCAATGTCTATTAATTGTACGGTTGCTATCCATCGTAGTGAGATTCTGAATATCATAATTTAGTATTTCCATATCGCAGTCTGTGTATTCTTAGAAATTATGATG
The DNA here is from genome assembly GCA_023690525.1 of Holotrichia oblita. Taxonomy (NCBI): domain Eukaryota; kingdom Metazoa; phylum Arthropoda; class Insecta; order Coleoptera; family Scarabaeidae; genus Holotrichia; species Holotrichia oblita. Next base: position 52,922,469 of record CM043022.1, read on the forward strand.
AAAAATTTATAATCAATATACTATTTAAGTTGTTATTTCATGGAGACAATCGTAAAAAATGTGCACACTGTATTCATCAAATATCTAAGTACTAACTGGCAGTACAAATCGCCTAAAAGGACGTTAATTTATGCAGCGTTGATCATAATCACTTCGAAGACGACAATTTTACGATCACTTCGTAGATGTTATTATAAGGCTCAACTTATAAGAAAATTATAATATTTGAAACAAAAATAGTAGGGCTTTACAGAATCTGCTAACTAGAGACATAATTTTTTTACTACTTCTCTGAAAAGCTCTCTAAACGTTATATTCTTCCATAAAAATGTTTTAGAAAGGGAAAATTAAATTAAATTAAAATTTAAATTTGAAAGTAAGTAAGCAATTAAGATAACTGATAATTTATTTTAGCAAAAACTATTTTGCAAAATTAGTAAATTGAAAATTTTATCTCGTCAACTGAAAGATTTTCTTTGATTTCGATTTTTTTTGTAAATAGAAATTTTTGTATGTGGTGGGTAATTAGTTGCAGAAACTGCGTAAGCCGCATCGCTTGTATAACTATCATCGCAACTCTCGTGGTGTAGTTTTTGTGTGTATATAGTTGTGTTCAAATAGCCTTGTAACAACATTATACTGCCTTTTATAATGCCGCGCTGTTAATCACTTTGCTCCCAACAGCGAATGGTAGGTCGATCGGAATTCAATTCTCAAAACGCCACGGCCATTCCAGAAAATTGAAATCCGACTTCTATCGTTCCGCCACAACGATAGTCTGCCGCCTAACCACTGCGGCTATCGACCCATACCAAGTACAATAGGATTCCTATTTTAAAACAGAAATTATTACATGGAATAATATTGTTATGTTACATCAATGTTAGTAGGTATGTGAAAAACACAACGTCATCGCACCTGCATTGAATGCGGAGTATGTTCTGTAGAAATGATTGCGGAAGAGTGATGCTGGAGGAAATATGTTTCTTCTTTATTTAGGTATCTACTACTGCTTACAATACTTATCTTGTATTCCTTCGATGTTATTAAAGAGACTAGCAAGTTTTATGATTTACAAACATTGCAGCGTTTGAGATTTCTACAAACCTAATGATAATATAAGGAACTAACAAATATCGAGATTTAAAATTGTGCAAGTAATAATTCCGCGTTACGTGTTTTTAATTTAGAACAATTTTAGATTTCTGCCTGCGGTTATATCGCAAATGCGTATCTACCTCCTGATTTTAAATGGATATATGTATCTATATGATGACCTGTAAGGACTTATCTTTTTATTCTCAAATATATTTCTACTTCTACGTCAAATAAAACAGCATTTAATTCAATACTAATTTATTCTAGAATCGTATCGTTTTCGTTTACAATAATTCTTCAGCGGGAGAAATTTACATTTAATATACGTCAAGTACTACGCTTAAATTACCAATATCAGTTCTAAAATTGACTGCTTCCTTTTAAATGTACATACATCATTTTGTAAATATGTTTTTTTATAATTATTTTTCTTTTTAAAATTTTAGTATTTTTAAACTCAAAATTATGTCGTCTATTTTTAGAGTACTTGGATAAACTAACGATGTTGTTATACATATGTAAGAATGTATTGGTTACAACTTCTGTTTAGTAGGTCTTAAGCCACAACAACTTTGTTATCTGGACTTCCTGGATTAACCGCGTCATAGTGAAGTAAATATATATAATATAAAAATAAAACAAAAAGTAAAACTATAAATAAAAGTACTTAAAATATATACAACTTACTCAACCTCGACGTTTCGCCTCTAATGTAAGTGGCTTCTTCAGGAGCAAAACTAGGTGAGGGGCGCCAAAAGGTCACGGTAACTCGACGTGTAAACGACGCTAGAGGCTAAACTCTTCTGATAGGGGCGAAAAATGGATGGGGGCACTAAAAGATCGCCTCTAGTGTGGCTGACACGTCGAGTTACCGTGACCTATTGGCGCCCCTTAGCTAGTTCTGTTCCTGAAAAAGCCACTTACGTTAGTGGCGAACCGTCGAGTGTGAATAAGTTGTATATATTTTTTGTATTTTAATTTGTACTTTTGTTTTATGTTTGTATTGTATATATTTACTTTTACTATAACACCGTCAAAACCCGGACGCCCGTATAGCAGAGACTCGCACCGTTGAAGCTAGTAGGTAAACTATAGGCGCATCAGTGCAGTCACTGTATAAGCCGTATTGTGACAGCTAAAACCTGTCAAACTATCATAATTATGACAATTTGGTGGTTTTACACAGGTTTTAGCTGTCACAATACGGCTTATACAGCGTGTCCACGTCCAAAACTAAGTAAATAAGGACTTCCATGACTATCAGACACGTAATAAGGGTGCGCTTGTGACACCTTTTCATCGCATTAAGTTAACACAACATAGTGTTTATTATTGGGGGCCCAAGTTGTACAATCATCTCCCGCAGCAGATAAAGCATTCAAAGAACTTTTATACGACGGTGAAGAGACTGCTGAACTGTTCTTTATAGCATTGATGAGTACCTGAACTATCAATTTTACTATTACAAATAATTGTTGTTTCTTTATGTGTTAGATGCGGTTTGTGATATACATTTATTTATTTTATTTATACTTGTATTTTATGTTCTATGTTATACATACTCATAACAACTGCTCGACAAAAACTTAGACGCGATCCCTATTAAATGCAAAACTCAAATTCACAACACTTTCTTTTAATACGGATTAGGGTCATAAATGCTTGTATTCTGTATAACCTATTTTCAATATGAGATATTCTGTTTACAACTCTGCAGGTAGTAAATGAGGGTTTCTAAGAAATTACATGAAATTAAATGCGACAAAAACTTAGACGCTGCGTATTTATAATCTTATTTATTCCAAAATAATTTTAGTTCGATGCATGTTCTTGTAGAAGATTGTTATTAGATCAATTTTATTACAATTGTTGCGTTGTTGTGTAAAGTAGAAGATATGGGACGACGGAAACAGTTATCGTTAATAGAAAGGGGAAAAGTTTTGGCGTGGTACGAAAATGGGGTGTCAAAGAAGGAAATCGCTCGTCGGTTAAAACGAAGTGACCATTGTGTACGGAATTTTTTAAAAGATCCCGATAATTACGGGAAACCGAAAGGTCAGGGGCGTCCGAGAGCCGTAAGCGAGAGGGATAAGCGGGCCATATTACGGGCTGCTTCGCATTCATCGGCATCTGCGCGTGTTATCGCTGAACGGGCAGGAGTACGTACTAATGTGCGTAACATACAGCGGATAATAAAAAATTCCAAATTTATTAGACGTCGAAAAATGAGAAGCAAACCGCCATTAACCGCAAGACATAAAGAAACAAGGCTTAAATTCGCAGAAGACCACATGTCTTGGCGAAAAGAGTGGGAAAAAGTGCTTTTTTCTGATGAAAAACGCTTTAATTTGGATGGTCCCGATGGATACGGTTATTATTATTTATGTTTATTAATCATATTATAAATAAATTATTTTTACATGTTTAGTAAAAGTGCGTTTTTCATTTCATATCATACAACATATCATCGCGTCTAAGTTTTTGTCGAGCAGTGTATATTGAGCTCCTGTTATGTTGTTGACAAGTCATGTAAATTTTGATGACATAATAAATACTACTACTACTACAATAATAACAGATGTTGATTTGCGCTTTAGGAGACATGTTAATCATTCCATTCGTAAAGCAGTTGGTAACCTTGAAACATTATTTCCTATAGGCTTGGTGCTAGTGCAAAAATGTTACGCAGTGATTCACTAGTTTTATCGTATTTTAGCTTTGTGATATTAGATGCATACCCATATATGATCCACGCCTTCTATCTATCGATGTTGACAATTGATCCAAAATATGTATCTTACATTTCCCATAAATTGCATCAGGGTTCTTAGCTTAGTATGCAGAGATTATTTTTTCACTCTATAACCTTAGAGTACCATAACGTACCAGACTTCGTTCTACCTTGCTGCTAGAATTAGATTTAGAATGGATATTCACAACATTTATATTAAACGCAAAAACTACTTTTTCAACACATTTTACACCCTTGCATCCTAATTCATTTTCATCTAACATAATGATTCTTACAAGGCCAGATTGATTCTTACAGGCCAAGGGTTGTTAGGAGTATACTATTAGAAGGGCAACCTCGTGATGTTATCTAGATCGTGCGGGCATGTATATAGATAACATGGGCAATGTTTTATCTGTCTTTTTATTTATCTTTCCTCTGTCTTTCTACTTTATCTTAACGTTTTAGTAGTTAATCATTAGTTTTAATTAAATAAAGCCGATTAGGTAGAACAGCGATTGCTAATATTTAACTATTTGATTTTTTTGTTGTGTGTATTTATAATAATGGTAATATCAGATTTAAAAATCACTAAACCTATTATTATTACTATTTAATATGATTTGTATGGACAGGACATATTTTAAACTGTATCCTTAGACACATATTTTAATATTATAAATTAACTAATGATTATTCATTCTTGTTGGTTTTTGTTTTTGAAGCGAAAAGGTTATATACGCGACGAAATTTTTCTTCAGAGGCCTTCTAATAATTTTGCCTGAAGGTTATACACGTATGTGAATAAAAACTACAGAAGTATTTATATAGAACTAATTAATAACACTAATAAATAAAAGTATTTACCGTACTTAATATGTTCTATATTTCGAAATACATATATGCATTCTAGGTACACTACACACATGATAGACTATAAAATAACATAGTGGAATATACCGAACTGTGCAGCGCACATAAAATCTTCATACATACATATATAGCATGTATATTGCAATATAAAAACACTTGTAGGGCACGGTAGCGCCGCTGTCGTAATTATTTTTGCATATTAACATATCTACGTATAACAACATAACTACGTATATTTTTCTATCATACTGAAAGTTAGTTACCGGAGTTTCACCGGCTTCAAGGGAATACTCTGCTGTAATAAATATGTATAAATTCTCGGCATTTCAACTCACCTGCATTCTGTTAAAATGATTTACCATTTAAAGGTGTTTATAAATACAAGTTCTACTTGACCAGAATAACCTCAGAAGGTTTTGCGACGCTCATATGACTCTAAATTTGACAATGACGTCATATAATACTATAGTGGTATGAATCAATACACCTGAATACATTCAGCGAAATTTCTATAGTTTATACAGAATATTTGGTTTTCTTAATAGCTCCGGCAAATTATGCATCGAAGTTAATACTGAACTATAAAGAAACACAAACGTAAAACAAAGTAACACAAAGTTAATAAATAGATAAAAAGATATACCGACTGATTTCAGACATAGGATGAATAACGGCGGAAGGGGTAAAGGATACGCAAATTCGCTAAGAAGTAGGGTCGCGTATGTCTATCACAGCGCTGTAGACTAGACGAGACTAGACTGTGATAGAGGTCTCGTACGCGTCCCCACTTCTTATCGAATTTTCATACCCCTTGCGCCTTGCCCCTTGCCGCCGTTATTTATCCTATGTTTGAAATCAACCGGTATATATATAATTCTTTCTAAACTTAGTAGTGAGTGTCATTGCTTCTATTCTCAATAACTTCAAATATATGGGGCTTTATATTGTCTATCGATTTGGTCAATATTGAAATACCTAGGAATATCATTCCAACACCTTGTTATCGCAGATTTTAGTTCTTAGACGGTATCGTATTGTTTATTATTGGCGTACACCTCTCTTGCCAATACTACCCAAAGATTTTCGATAGGGCTCATATCGGGCGAGCGTGCAGGCCATTGTAATGAACTGATTTCCTTTTGATAAATCTTCTCCTTTGTTTTTCTGGAATTATGCTACATTATTTTGCTGAAATATACAGTCTTTCCACGACAATTGTTCGTCAAAGTCTATCAAACATACAAAAGTTTTATTGTTATGGGTAAACCTGGCAAATTCGTTAGGCATGCCAATGGCTTACGCATGCAATTTTAGTGTATCGTGGAAATAATATTTGAAATCATGCCCGTTCCAGTTAAATTTCTTCTCGTCAGAATGTATGACGTTGGGATCATGAATGGAACCATGGTCAATCATTTCAAATCAATATCAAGTTAAATTTCTATCCAAAGAATGAAATGTTTGTTCAGACTCGGGCGCTTTCGCTGACAAGAAAATAAACGCATCATCATTCGAAATTATTGGTATCTTTGTTGGACTTTTGTAATTGCTACCCATTATTTCGTGTTTCTCAAATTTGAATGCATGTAAAATCGACAATAAACGAATACATTACATGTCCCTAAAGTACAAAATTTCAATGATTGCACTATACCCACTTCAACTCAGTGTACGTCCTGTGTGGTTACTTAGACTACTTCTTTTTTAATGACATTTCAAATATAGGTTTCTGCGCCAAATAAGTTGCCAAATTTATGTAATTAATGCCTTAGAAATGTATTTTATAATATTTCGCTTAATAATTCCGAATTGAACAAATATTTGGCTCTATGTTGTGAAATTATCTGTAACAGTCGTTAAATAAAAACTTTTGCAACTTCTTTAGCAAATGCATAGCATACGTAATATGATTATCGCAACTTAGTTTGTTGTACAATATTAAATACTAAGTTATTATATTATATTATTAATATTACATATATTAAATACTTAAGTTTGCTGTTTCAACTCCATGAAAATACAGTCATAGTAAACTTTAGTTTGTCTTACTTTCTATAATGGTATACATATATTAACTGCATGCATAATATGGTTGCTCATATTACTGCTCCTAAAATAGCACATATATTTATATACAAAATCTTGTCAACATAAAAGATATATGAATAGAGTAATATATCGTTTGGAAAATAGGAATGAAGGCAATAGCAACAGATCGTCTAAGAATAAGATTTAGGGGAATGATATGCACGATTACTAAAAATGTATGTATGTATGTATATATGTATGTGTGTGTATGTATGTATGTATGACCGGTACTGTACATATTTGAAACTCAGACGTTTGGATATACATATATTGAAAATAAGATATTTTTACGAATGTTATTAGCGTTATATCGTAAATAATTGCTGTATTTATCGGAAAAAGCAAATTAAATGGTAGTAGCATGCATGATGATTAATTACAAACACGAGACGCGTAGAAAGTCCCGAATTCACGGGACGACCATCAATAAATTAGTAATCTGTATAAAAATACCCATTAAATTTCGTCAAAAGATTAATCCCGGAGCATTAACGAACTTCATATAATAAATTTTTTTGTTAGTCAGAATATTTGAATAGTCGATGAGGAAGCGCAGTTGTAAAATATTACTTTCCTAGATATTGTAGCAGACCGTAGATATATATCCTTGCAGAAGGTCTCTTTCTCTTACTATAATCAGTCTTATTTGCTAATTAAATTAATTCAAGTCAATATTATAATATATAAGAACTTCAGTCCATATAAAATTTAGAAATGCGACTACATAAATACTAAACTTAAGTCGTAGATGTTATATAAAAACAGTCACTTTGAAATGTTTACTTCTTTGTCTGTGTTACTTATTAAAATTAAAGTGTGTCGAAATTCTAGGATATCTACATCAACAGACTAAATTATCAAACTGCAATCTTTAGTGTTAATGATTGAAATAACTAAGAAATAATAAATAGTAAAGTAGTGCAATCTATGTACTAGTAGTATAGTCTCTGGATGCTAGCTTATCTAAGGTTTAAACTTCAGATTTCTCCATGTAACGTGGGTTATAAAAAATAATACACACAGAAATTCTCAAGAATTTAGAAATATTTATTTACCTGAAATTGATTCTTCTAATTCTACTATGTAAGTATATAAAATTTGAAGAGTTGAAAAGAAAGTAGAAAAAAAAAGAATAATATTGAATATTCCACTGCTTCTGCGTGCATTAATTGTTTTTTTTTATTAATTAACTAATTCAGTTTTCATGACAGTATAGGCATTATTAATTTAAGGAAAAAAGCGCCTTGTTATATTGTTATTAAGTATTTACGTATTGTTATTTAGTATTTATTTATTTTATGTACCTAGTTAAATTTGACATTAAGGTCAACTTATACAGACGAGAATATTCTGGAAATTGTACGAGTTACAGTTAATAGTCGACATTGTTTTTATATGTATAAAGGTAGACGTATCTGTCTTGATGTAATTATGCTTCCGGAAGCAACTAATCTCTGACACTATGTCCATATCACTCGGTTCCAGTGATGGCGTTTTACGCGTAGATTTTTATTATCTACGTCTACACATAGAAAATAGGTAGAAAATGTATTTGCGTAGATATTGTAGAAATCACGTAGAATAATAATACCTATATACCTACCAATAATATGAGATTATGATATTCAACTAGTACAACTTTTATATTGCGCTTACTTCTCTGAGACTACAACGGAGAATTATAATTTATAATACTCAGTTCGTTCGGCAAAACCGATATTCTTCTTATTAATAAGTATTGGCCCCACATACCCAGTCAATACGCTTCCAATTTCGCACGGGATTTAAGTTGGAGGTAGATATATGTAAAGAATAGCTAGACTGTTTCCTTTTATATATGTACAGTGTGTCAATAAAGTAAGGAACACCCTAAATATCAGCTTTAAAACATATCTCTTGCAACAAGGCTCAAACACGTATTTTTTTATTTTTGAAGGAGCATTTTCTTAGATTAAATTGAAGTGTACAGGGTTATCAAAAAAGAAGATATGACGATATCATGTGTTTTTTTAAATGGAATACCCTTGCCTTCGAGCTTCCCGCATCCAGTGAGAATTATGTTCTGCCCAGTATCTACAATTTTGTCGGTTAACTGTTCCGTTTAAAGAAAAAGTTGCCTCATCTAAAAATAAAATGTTTCTAGCAAACATTTCATCACGTTCACAAAGTATTTGCAAGTTTTCTGAAAACTCCAAACGGCAATCAAAATTATCTTCCGACAATTCATGGACAAGATGCACTTTATAAAGATGATATTTCTGCTTATGCCAAATTTTTCTAACAGTCTCATGGCTGCAATTAAAGTTTAAAGCTGCTTGGCGAGTAGCACAATTCGGATTATCTTGCACTGTCAAAAGAACATTTAACTTAGTTTCATCATCCACTTTTGGTCGCCCAGTTTTAGGTAGATTCCTAACATTTCCGTACGCCTCATACTTTAGTAGTATTGTACTTACAGTTGAGCGAGTTATTGGTTGCCGATTAGGATGCGCTGCATTAAATAGTTCGCAAACTTCCACTCTACTCCTTCTCCGATCACCATAACCAATCATCATAAGAATCTCAATCCGTTCACTCTCACTTAGATCCATTTTTATCAAAAGAAATGTCAATTAGAAAACAAGCAAGGTCAAACAAACTAACGGTGGTTAGTCACTGTCTAATAAGATAAGACGTCACCTTCCGTTCTGTCATGACAACGTTCAAAGATTAAAATTACCAAAAATTATCATGTAGTTCCACCAAGAGTGATTTTTCAATTTCTACAAGTAAATATTAAAGATATCCCGAACAACTCATATATCGTTGAAATCTTCATGAGAATCTCTTTTGATTTTCTTAAAAATATACAGGGTATTCCATTAAAAAAAACACATGATAACGTCATATCTTCTTTTTTGATAACCCTGTATACTTTAATTTCATCTAAGAAAATGCGCCTTCAAAAATAAAAAAATACATGTCCGAGCGTTTTTGCTAGAGATATGTTTTAAATCTGATATTTAGGGTATTCCTTACTTTACTGACACACTGTATAATGAATATACAGAATAAAGCGGTATCTTCATCTTAAAATGTGCTCGAAATTGGAAACGTGTTGACTGGGTACATACATACTTAGAGCAATCTCATGTGTTACGAATGTTGGCACCATTTTCTACATTTCCACATATTTTACGGGATGGAGAAAAAGCCCATGTAGAAAATGATAGTTATCTACGTGTAAAATATGACGTATTCTACTCGGTGTCTTTTACGTCCCCATCACTGCTCGGTTCACAGTTCATACACATTACACTTCTATGTTTACAGCAGATCTATAGAGCGAGCAGATATCACAGTGGAGTTAAGTGCTCGTTCTAGTAATACTAGTCAAGACATAAAAGTGTATGTGTGTGAACGCAGCATGCAAAATACACTGCTAGGTTGGATATTTGGTGGCATGTTAGGGATATTCAAGAACCAGAGCTGCCAAATCCATTCAAACAATCTCGCTCTCCAGATATATAATATGTCCTCCAACTACTTACATTTTAAATGATATCGAAGGCTTCCACGGGGTGAGTCTCTGTTATGAGGGCTTCCGGGTTTTGACCGCGTCATAGTAAAGTACATATATACAATACAAAATAAAATAAAATAAAAATGAAAAAGAAAAATACAAAAAATATACAACTATACAACTTACTCAAACTCGACGTTTCGCCACTAATGTAAGTGGCTTCTTCAGGAGCAAAACTAGGTGAGGGGAGCCAAAAGGTCACGGTAACTCGACGTGTCAACCACACTAGAGGCGAAAACCTTCTGACAAGGAGAAGGTGATCGTGCGGGGGTATATATACAACTGTGCACTTCAAAATTTGAACGGCAAATCTGTTCATTACTTAAATCCTCTGACATTTCTTCTGACATACAGAAACGGATACTGCCCAAGGAATCCAAGCCATCTAGGTTGTACGGCCTTCCAAAAATCCATAAGCAGAACCTACCTCTTCGACCCATAGTTAACACTATATATTCGCCCACCTATACCTCGCTCATGCTATTAAGAAATACACAGGCAATCCTCCTTCTCACATTCTAAATTCATCGCACTTTGTTAAACTCATTTCTGAAATCACTATCGAACCCGAAGATCTTCTTGTCAATTTTGACGTTACCTCATTCTTCACAAAAGTGCCTGTCGCCAATTCCGTCGCTATAATCCACCAATTATTGATCCAGGACAACCAATCTCCAGACTTAGCCAAGTTAGTCGAGAAATGCCTTACTTCAACGTACTTCGTTCCAGGGAAAATACTATCATCAAACCTCCGGCGCCGCTATGGGATCTCCACTTTCTCCGGTTGTAGTTAATTTCTTCATGGAGACATTTGGGACCACTGCTTTGGAACATGCGAATTTAAAACCCAAAACTTGGTTAAGATACGTGGACGACACCTTCATTATCTAGCCACATGGTAAAAACACTCTGCCTACTTTCTTAGATTTCCTCAATAGCCAACATACCGACATCAAGTTCACCATGGAGATTGAGAGTAACGGTTCTCTACCTTTTCTTGATGTGTTAGTTACTCGTCTACCAAATGGTCGTTTAGGTCACTCCGTGTACAGGAAAAAAAAACTAAAAAAGTTGTGTTACACAGGCTACTCTCTATATAATATTGAATTATTTCATGCATGCTACTGAGGTCATGACTAAATAGCAAATACAGTATACATACATGCCAGCAGCGTACGCATGCAATTTTGTGTTTAGTTTAAATTATAAGAAAGAAAATCTACGTAGAACGGTTAAACGAGTTTACCGACCGTGGCATATTTATACACGACACGATTCCATACTAATTTGCAATTTAAAGTTATTATCATTCGTACGGCTAGCTAGTCGAGTGCAAACTCAATAACGTTCGAAATATCTCCCGCTATGTGTGTGGTACACATGTGCCATGTTTAGTCCTGACTCCTTTTGTTATACTGTCGTTATTCAGATATGTGATACCTATACCTATAACTATTAGGTATACTAATTTTGCTGATTGTGACAGAAATACGTTAATAATATATTGATATTTAAATTTTTAGTACATGAACATCTTTCCGTGATCTTTCTATTTTGCAATGATCGTCGCTTAAATTACTCAAAGACAAGCAACTCTGATCTATATCACAGGAGAGAAACCACTTACCGTCGCGTTACCACGCGCCTTTCCCCATACGACTCCCATACTTATAACAAGAGCTCCTAAAGACGAAAGTCGTTGACCGTTACGAGATTCCCCTTCCCTAACCGTGTATATGGCATAATACATACCGCACACCCGTAGACAAACTATACGTAAGTAAGTCCGGCACACTATTCAAAATACACACACAGCTGTTCCGTTTGTGTTCGGAAACCAGTCATACAGACAGCACTGCGAAAAGCAATGACGCGAACGTTTGAAGTTTCCGTCAGCGTCAGTTTAAAAACGTGCATAATAAACCGCAGAGAAACATTGTATGGAATTTGTCGATGACAATATAGAAGTAGTAGTGCAACAAAGTGATATTAGTAGTTGTTAATAACTCAGAAACATAAAGTTACCGTTTTAAACCAAAGTTAATATTAAGTGTCTTCTTTTAATGTTTTGTGTTTATTCTGTTTTATTTTACGCAAGTTAGTGCAATAAGGAAGGATGCGATATTAACCTTTAAATGTAAGTGATGGGAAAAGTGATTATCAGTGATCAAAAAAGTAAAAATAAATCAAGAAAAATGTCTGAAGTATTAGTTGAAAGACGTTGTACTAGTAAAACCAGTACAAACGCGAACAATTTAAAACGTTCTAAGTCGGTAAGAGCATCTCTTCGTCTAATAGGCAATAAAATTTTACACCACAGGAACGCCAACGAACTACAAATGAACACTATTCAGAAAAGCCCGTCTTTATCGAGTATACGTGATAGTGTTGAGTTTAAAAGGAACTATTTCAATCGAGAAGCTATAAAAAACTTACAAAATTGGAACTTTCCGGACAGCGATTCAATTGAGACGATATTGAAAACTCCGATAAACGAAAATAAAGTTTACAAGAATCAGCTAACATATCTCGGTTTTAAAAAGGTAGATTTTCTAAAAAATAATAAGACGAAGATAACAGTGAGTACTCCTCCGTCAACCATAGCCCCTAAAGCTGCAGCTATCCTACAAATCCCAATACGAGAGGAATGCGAATCTACCTCGGTATCTATGAGTCGTAAAAATGTGGACGGCATTGTTGCGAGAACAGAATCATCTGGTCGTAGGTTTTCTAGTCGGTACGGTGAAGAATGCGACCTGCAAGGTCGTTTCGACAACTTTGCTGCTTTTCAGAGAAGCACTCTACGGTTATCTATGAATGGAGGATATCATAAACGGAAAGGGATGACGTTAAATACCGCTTACAGGTCATCGACATCAAGTAGGTTGCTTTGTTTTCTCTTTGATATTCTTTTGTAATCATGTAATTCTTCATGAAGTAGTAAAAAGTAAGCTATCGTTATTATTTCTGTATTGCTAAAGTCACCATCATATAACCGTGTACATCTTTTTGATACATCATGAGCTGATAAGTAACAACTATCGATATACTTCTGTAAACCTCTATCTGTTATCATGAATATTTCGTTGAATACCTTAAAATTATCACATTGATGTTTAAATAGTGTTGATAAGTCTAAAATCAGTTATTTGTCGCTGCCTGTATGTATATATTTTTAATTGAAATAGCGAATATCAAATACAAAACCTTAACTGCATGTAATAACATTTCAGAAGAAATTGCAAAAATTATATTCCACCTGTTTGAACTGATGGAACAAATTTGATACCATAATGTATACTTACCTTTTAAAAATATAAAATGTTGTCTGCTGTACTTAAATTTACTAGAAGCTAGATAAGTGTTAAAACGATGTTGTAATATATAGTTCCGTTGCATTAAATTTCAACCGTAAATGAAGGGAAAACATAGGGTAATTACACTGAAGATCTGGTGGAGTTGACAGCAAGAACAGCTTTTAACGTGACTAATCATTGGAGCATAAACAGTTACGATTGCTATTCCTAAGCTGTTTGTTATTACTCTAGCCACTTTTTTTAATCACATTTATATCGCTTCTTGTATAATAGTATGTATTTATTACAATACATACAAGATATTTCTATTAAGAATCGTACGGTTTTATAGACACTAGAACATCCAGTGTTGTTCGCTAAGTTCCTATATTCCAGTTGATAATCTTGCACAATACAGATATACATATGTAGAAGTACTTATGTCGATTTAGAGCCATTGTTCTATTACTATTAATAGATGAACTTCAGGTAGACATTATTTCACTATACTCATGGAGGTTTCTTGGCAGCTTTCAAAACGTACTATTTTTTTCATCAATAAGTATAACTATTATATTTTCTTTAAACACTAAAACCTATGGTTTCTAATAAAATAGACTTTTCTTCCATGCACAGTCGCTGACTGCAAATCACATTTTGAAATTTTTCATTCACTCAAACTTGTAAGCAGCTGCATAAGTTTATGTGGAATTATCAACTAAGCGATATAATATGGGTTTGAAGTTTTCTTCCTTATTGTGTTACAGCAATGGTCCCCGAACTTTTTGTTTCATAAACCACGTGATGTAACTGTAGAGTGCAAAAGTTACAAAAGAACAGGTTTTATTTTATTATTAATTTAAATGACAAAGTGCAAATCTAGTAAAATTATAACATAAAATAACTATACAAAGAATAAATGCTTTTCATGAGATAGGTGAGCTCTAATAGCAAATTTTGAACATCTTGCTTCAGTGTTGGTATCGATCAATGATTTTTTTATAAGAATATTAGCAACCACCTTAAAACCTTTTTCCACGAAGTACGAAAATGAAAAAGCCATCAAAACATTTCTCACGATAGTCCATAATGCACGATAAGTAATAGTTATGTTTCTATGAGGCCAAATTTGCTAAGACCATTTTCTGAACTGTATCTTAAGTTATTCATTAATCTTTATTTCAATAAGTCCTTCTTGTAATATGACATCGGTTTTTTTTTCAATGTCATCGTATGGATCGATAATCCACTTAGGTATTTCCATAGTCAAAACATCCTCAAACCACCGATCTAGTTCGAAAGTCTGCGTGAAACATATTTAAATGTTGAACATAGGTTGAAACATCATCGTCCCGGTAGTTTGTTTGTCTTAAATTGGGAAAGTGGGAAAATTCGCGCCGTTCAATATTTTGCTTCAAGTGCGAACTTTTTCGCACAGCTCGTTTAGTTTGAACGAAAAACCTATCACAGCACGTCAAATAATCACGTTTTCAGTGCAGCTACAAAAATTTGTTAAATCCAACTTTTGTAGTGGAACGAGCCGAGCGATTACCGTAAATGTCAAAGATCATGACCATATCGCTGTTTTGATTTCACTAAAATGGATGAAATTGAAAAAGATCAATTTAGTAAACGGAAAAATATAGCTGAACACCTGTCTTCGTTGTCAACTCTTGACTATTTTGTGACTATTTCAAAAAGAAAATTTGCTTTGAATTTCGTAGGTTTTTTACTTGAACCGCTCCGCTCGTCAAATTTCTTAAGACTATATACGAATACATAATTAGCGGAGCTGAGCTGTACTAATGATCTGAGCTAAATGAGCTTTCTAAAGCCGCTAACGCGCATCTTATTTCTGATAAGAAAGAAATTAAATGATGAATTTTACTTCTATTAAATTTAGAAAGTTAATCTGATTCAATTTAATGAACAACTGTGTTAAATAAGCAATGTTCGGTTACCACTAATTTGAATTTTCCTTTAGAATTGAATTGTTATCAACCAAAAATTGTAAAACTGTCTTACACAGTGAACAAATCTTGAGTGTGAGGGAACAATCGACAAAATTTCTCGCCATTTTCTTCGCACAGCTGCACAAATAACCTAGTATGCAACGCGTTATTCCGTTTTTGTGTTTATGCGTTAATGACAAATTGAAGAAATTGATGCAGTCTATCAATCACATGTCTGGCAACTAAATATTGTTGTATACATGGATGACATAGTATATTGCAAACACCTCGGTACAATTTGTTTTAAAAGGCTTATAAATGCACAATAGCGCCCGCTTTATATTCGATACAGGAATAATTTTTTTATTCCTTGAAATATTTCTCTCAAAACATATTGATTCGCTTTTAGTGTCTTTTGTCAAAGTTTTCGCAAAGAGCAATTATTTATGGATCTTGATCCATAACGATCATATTTATCAATAAGAGTACTTCATTAAATTGGTAAAGTTGACTTATCGAGTTGTATAGACAAATGTGTAGTTTGCAAATAGTTACCTAAGGAGTTTCCCAAAGCCTAACCAGTTCTATTAGTGAATTTTCAAAATATGTTGTTAAACAAAGACATTTTGTGATATGCAGATTTATGTAAACCAGGTCCTAAAACCAATTCAATTGCTTGCAATGTGAATATTTTCTTTTAAGTATTTGAAAGTAGTTCAAATTTTTATCTGTTTTATTAGAGGATCATAGCGCCATTCCTCAAAGCTCTGTTGTGTAAAACACACATAGACAATCTTTTATACGACAATAATAGAATAAAGTTAAATTTTAAGTAATCAACACTACACTGCCTACATTTCTTTATCGATTTGTCGTGTTTAGTAGCATAGCATTAAAAATTTTTTTCAAAATTCTTAAATCAAATTAACAATGATTTTCTCTAATATTCGTATCTGTAATTAACAAATTAAATTCAGTTCGTACAAGTACAGGTCTGTGCCGTTTTTTCTAAAGCTCTGGGAGAAGTCTAGGCAAGCAGTGCTACTTCACTTGTATATACAACATATTTATACTCGTATAAAACGTGCAGTTTTTACAAATTACAATTGTTGCGACCACAAATCGGATAGCTTAATACACCATATTTTGAAATATATTTCGTTAATATATAAATAAAATAATTGCTTACTTTGAAACTTATAGTAATTTTTAAACAGTTTGATATATAAGAAAATAATAATTTAGATTTCGATAATATGACAATAATTTTATGTGATCAAGTTGTTTGTTTGCCTCGTCGACGGACAATGATCCCATCATCGATCTCGAAATGTCCATCGAGCAGCATGAAATCATCACGTATCACGTATATCACGTTTCATGTTTTAAAAATTTTATATTTTTCTGTAATGTATTATGTAAATACATACGAATTCTCTGTGTACATTTACGGAAACCCAAACTTTCAGTCACAACCACTTTAAATGGAGTCCATTGTTGTGAACTAACATTTACATTTTGTGCAACCTCAATTTTTATTTTCTGACATAGACACCGGCGTGAACTTGGCAACGCGCTATCCCAGCAACACTTCCTATACCAGTGGCAACCAAACCGTTGGAGCAACGTTCGCGAAACAAAATCGTGCGGCCTAAATTACGTGTTTTCACAACCATTTGATTAAGCACAAATGTTCCCTATATGATTGGCTTTCAAAACTATCCAGTCAATCCAATGTCACCCCCGTCGTAGCGGAGTGGGAAGGTGAGAAATAGCACAATATGGTACAGTCGAATTTTTGGATCTTGTCGGTTACGTCATGAACAGCGTAATTAAACACAGATAATACGTAAATATTCATCACCGACATTTAACGTACATTAGAAAGAAATGTCAATACGACATATGAGTCAATTCATACTGACATTACTCATGACGTAACGGAGAAGATCCAAAAATTCGACTATATGTACGCGTTAGAAAAAAAGTTGTGTTGCCGAAACGAAGTGTTGTACGCGTTTATTAATGCGTAGCTCCAGTCTGTAATCACTCTACTGCAAATAGGCCACTTGTTCTTTGTTTTAATGGCGAAATATTTAAATTTCGCCAGCCACGTGCCAATGGTTGTCGTGGTCACAAGTGTGCATTTCTAGAATGGGTAGGATACGTCCTTCAATGTTTACTACAGCCGCATAATACAAACTTCGTTTCGGAAACGCGAATTTTTGCTTACGCGTATACCATATTATACTATTTCTCCCCTTCCCACTCCCGCTACGACGGGGTGACATTGGATTCACTAGGTAAGTTTGAAAGCCTAACATAAAGGGAACATTCCTGCTTAATCGAATTCATGTGACAACACTTGGTTTCGGCAACGCGAATTTTTTTCTTACGCGTACATACCATATTATACTATTTCTCCCTTTCCCATTCCGCTACGACGGGGGTGACATTGGATTGACTAGATAGTTTAGAAAGCCTATGATGTAGAGAACCTTTCTGCATAATCAAATTCATGTGACAACACTTGGTTTCGGCAACACGATTTTTTTTTCTAACGCGTACATACCATATTATGCTATTTCTCCCCTTCCCACTCCGCTACGACGGGGGTGACATTGGATTAACTGGATAGTTTAGCAAGCCTATCATATAGGGAAGATTTCTGTATAATCAAATTCATGTTACAACACTTGGTTTCGGCAACACGATTTTTTTTCTTACGCGTACATACCATATTATGCTATTTCTCCCCTTATTCCCACACCGCTACGACGGGGGTGACATTGAATTGACTGGATAGTTTTGAAATCCTATCATATAGGGAACATTTC
Organism: Holotrichia oblita; assembly: GCA_023690525.1. Classification (NCBI taxonomy): domain Eukaryota; kingdom Metazoa; phylum Arthropoda; class Insecta; order Coleoptera; family Scarabaeidae; genus Holotrichia; species Holotrichia oblita. Next base: position 52,940,906 of record CM043022.1, read on the forward strand.
TGCTTAATCACATTAATGTGAAAACACGTAATTTAGGCCGCACGAATTTTTTTCGCGAACGTTGCTCCAACAGTTTGGTTGCCACTGGTATAGGAAGCATTGCTGGGATAGCGTTTTGCCAAGTTGACGCCGGTGACATAGACCACTTGCAGTTTGGAGTTGACACCTAGGGGTGAATATACACCACGTTGAAAATTAGTGCTGCGAATCGTAATCGGTTTTATACCAAACCGGTTTTGTGTTAAGCGATTAACCGCCATCAAACAGAAATAGTAATCGAAAAATCGGTTTTGAAATCGGTTTTGAAATCGATTTTAAAATCGGTTTCAAATCGATGATTTTTTTTGAATCCGCTCTGTATGGCTTTGCAATTGTTTTATTAATATTTATAATACATTCACGATGATGTCTAGATAGAGAATGTAGTGCGTTTTGTAAAAAAATACCGAAAATATAATGCTTTCATTCATTTGTGCTTGTTATGCAAAATATTAATAAATTAAAATATTATTTTCCACTACTAGCGTTAGAAAACGTCATTATTTGGTATGTTTTCGGGCCGAGAAGATGAATTTCTCTCCTAGTAGTCAATAATAAAAATTATCTCCTACTAGTAAATAATAAAAACAATTGACAATAATAATAGTAATTATATACCAAGGGAAAGAAGACATTTTTCTCAGCCGAGACGCGAAGCGTCGAGGGAAATAATGGCTAAGAGGCTGAGAAAAATCTCTGCCGTGGTTTATATACTATTTTTTCCACTAGTAGCATATTTAACCGCTTTCTCAATAATAATGTAATATAATAAGCCGTTCCGATAAATGTTTAATTTAAGATATCCATAGAAAACATGTTAGTCTGTAAAAACAAATGAATAAACATTTAATGTCAAATTGAGATTTTATTCATGTCTTGTCACAATACCAAAAAAATGTCAGACAGTAGTTGTACTCCTGCAGAAATCCGCAAGGAAGCAAATCAAATAGAGTATGAAAAATACTGGTACACTGGCTTGCAATAAAATCTCGTACACCTTAATGTCAAGCAAGCTAATTTTTGAAGATTATTTTTCAAAGTAAGCTGACTTTAGATTTGACGGATGTGACACTATGCATAGAGGTTGTGGTGACTTATAAAAATAATGTACTTTTGGAAATGAAACGTCAAATTAGAAATGTCACAAAAGGTGAAATCAATATAGGTAAAACTAGGTGTACGAGATTTTATTGCAAGCCAGTACGTCAGGAATTAACATAACCTACAACTACTATCTGACATTTTTTTTGGTATTGTGACAAGACATGAATAAAATCTCAATTTGACATTAAATGTTTATTCATTTGTTTTTACAGACTAACATGTTTTCTATGAATATCTTAAATTAATCATTTATCGGAACGGCTTATTATATTACATTATTATTGAGAAAGCGGTTAAATATGCTAGTAGTGGAAAAAATAGTATATCAACCACGGCAGAGAAGATTTTTCTCAACCTCTTAGCCACTTTGCTACTCGGCTGAGAAAAATGTCTTCTCTCCCTTGGTATATAATTACTTTTATAATTGAGATACTAAACAGCACCTGTTATTTATCTATACCTCATAAAGCATGTTGTGGTTAACGTGGATGAAAAAATAAATAGCGGTAATATGAATTAATGAAATTTAATAAAACAAGTAACAATCAGTATCCTAACGTATATACTATAAAAAGACAATGTAGCTGCAACTCCTTTCTGCTCGAAAAAAAATATTTATATTGCGAAATCAATGTTATTGCTAAATTGGATTTATGTTTGACGATTTATCGCCATCAAAACAGAAATGCTAATCGAAAAACATAGTGTACCCATTTAAAAAACACATTTTAAAGCCAATTTCAAAATCGATTTTAAACCGGTTTTGAACCGATTTTTAAAATCGGTATAAAAAATCGATTTAAAAAATCGATTTTAAAGACCGGTTTCGACTCAACACGATTAATCGATTTTAATGAAACCGGTTTGAGGAAAAGTCGGTTAATCGATTTGTAATATTTGGCGATTTCCGCAGCACTATTGAAAATCACTATATTACAGGGCATAAAGATACAATTTAAATGGAACTTATTAAGGGTACCACACTATATGAAAGTCGACACGCTTTAAAATTAGATAGGTGACGAAACAGTTGTTTATTTTAAACTAGAATGCATTCATGAAATGAACACTTCATGGATTCCGTACAATTGACGTCTACATTTGCAGTTTTAACTGAATTATTCGCAAAAAAAGGTTGCATTTCCAGAAATATAACACACTACATAATAATACCGATAATAAATCATCATAAAGTAAACATTTAACAATATTTTATTGTGCACTAATATTGTTCGAATTTCGTAACAATTCCAATGATAACAAAGAAACTACTTCTTGCAACAATGTTTTTGTAGATTGTTTAGTCAAACATGATGCACGTACATAAGTTTTATATACTATATTTGTCCTCTTTTTTATAAAGAATTGAATTATGCTAGGCTACACAGAAATAACGCATGAAGGGAAACTAGGAAAACTATCTTTAGAAATTGGTCCTGTAACTAGGTTTTAGGTAGAACTAGTGCTTTGAATGGGTATGATGTAATACTAGAATGTTTAGTGTTTCCATAGTTTTATTATTCGATATACCTATAGCTTTTCCTGATTATAAATTTTAAATTTAAATTTTGTTTGTAATTTCAAAATTACACCAAAAACGAAATATATTCTATAATTTTATCCCAGCTATAATAGAAAATATCACTTATTTAGAATTTCTAAAGCAGTTTTCATTAAAAAATAGTCTTTTTGTCTTTTAACGTTATCCCACAATAAAAATCAGGTGTTATTATGCTGGGGATGAGGCGGTATAATGGGCAACAGTCAAAAAATAAAAAGCGGACTTTTATTCTTGTTTTAATGTCTGAGCGTTCGTAATATATTAATTACTTCATCAAATTCAAGGTACAAAAAATAATAAAATAAAATGACAACAAAGTAAAACAATGTAGTTAACAGAATGCTTATAAGAGAGTACCATATTAAAATCAAGCATTAGAACAGATAAAAGAAAAGAAACCACAAGGACACATCACGTCCGGTATTGAAGATAAACAGTTAAAATTGAATTTAAATTAATCTACAAATTGATGTCCAACACAGCAAATGCACTAAACAATTAAAAATCAAACAGTGGTGGGTCTAGCCTATTATCAGAATTTAGCGTAAAGAAAAACCGAGATGTGTGTAACCATAAATTGTTAAATACTCGTATATACGTCGAAAATTATTTTATTTATGACTTTCTCTTGGTAAGAAACAATTCTACTAATATAATCAGAAAATAATTTGGGAAATGTCATTAATGATGCTTCATTAGAGGAAATCCAACCGTTACTCTCATATCCCTACTCTGTATTTAAATTTACCACATTCGCAACTAATTAGATATAATTAGTTCAAACCAGATTTAAGGTGGTATTCGAGGCTGCCCCGGTAATTATTTGAAATTAGTAAAAAGTCTGTAATTTTGAAATCCGTACAAATAAAATAATTTCGAAATTAAGTGAATAGGATATCCTGACCCTCCTCGAAAAGAAAGCATTTCAACTTACAAATTTTGTATTACCTTCATTATAAAATAATAATGGATAGGAAGTGTAACAAGAACACAAATTAAAAAAAAAATATTTTACGCGCATATTTATGGATAATAGTATTCTATTTCTCAGTGTTTAAGCTCATACAATATAAGTTGAATAAATTGATGCTGTATTTGCACGTTCCCATGTGTGTGGTAAGTGGGTAACTTGTAAGGTGAAAGTGTCCTACAGAAAATATATGAGCGCAATTTCTTTGTTACAAGAAAGTTATTTGAAACCGAATTGCTACAAGAGATTCAAGATGAAATAGAATTGAATAGTAATATAACTACTTGCCGATTTAAGCTGCTATTATGGTTCAACGTGAAAAATGTATATTAGAATTGGAAAGAAGATTTATGGTATCTATCTTAAGTAGTAGCAAAAATCTATTAGCGATTAAATGAGAAAAATACTATTCACTTAATGAAATATCGTTTGAAAGATAAATATGTCCTAAAGCGGGTCGCTTTACCTAAATACCACTGCTCTATTATCTTTCGTGAAAGATAAAATGACTCTGGAGAGCGAAATATTAAAACATACATATACATATACATATATATATATATAGGTATATTGTATGTTAATCAGAAGTTCTGATGTGTTCCGTTTTCGGTCGTATATGAATGTAAATGATATTTTATAAATGAAATGCACAAATAGGTACATCAATTCACTATATTGACATATATAATTAAAAATTTTACAATAAAATATTACTTAATATTACCCACCCTTACCTTGATTAATTTAGATGTATGCTTACGTGTGTGTGTAAGTGCCAAAATGCTTCAAAATCCCCTTTTCTTAACTTTCTTTCTTCGTTTTAACGATGCTCTAACCTCTAGATGGATTGCTCGATGTTCGGCCAATTTTGGGTTTTCAACCTTAAATATTCAGTATATTGATGTTAAATACATAAATTCACTTTTAATTCGTCGTGGTATAACAATTTGGAAATCATTTTGCCAGGATACGAGTTTTTTCGATGCTTCAATTTCAACCGTTCGTAACCTAGGTCACCACGTCAAATCTTTTTTCCGCCAACTTAAATCATTTACAATGAAATCTCCATAGATTCTGCGTATTTGAAGTTTACTTTCCATCTAGACTGCGGTTTTGTTCGTGATGCAACATGTTATGTTATGTGGATGATACAAAGTCACATAACAGTTCTTTTCTGGCGCTTCTCTTAACACGGCAACAGAACAAAACACCTCCATTTTCACTCTCACAAACCACTTAATTTTCATCTAAGTAAAAAGTTAAAGTTAAAAACGTTAAAAAGGTTATGGATTTTGAAATACGAAAAATTTGACCCTTCGTACATTGAATGCGTGAAACTTTAGTCGAAATTTAGTCACATGACCCATGAGTGTATAGATCTATCTGCAACAAACTCTGCATGTCTCAAATTGGAATATTTCCAAATCTTGCTACTAGTTTTTCTGACCAATGCTATCGCATTTTCTGTTAAAGGTAATAATTGTTACATTAACTGTTAACTAATTCATCTTATCCGTCGTTGGTTTAATACATAATCCACGGCACCGATCCGAATCATGCGGCACACTCACAAAGTGGGACTGAAGGAAGAAAATTTGTCGGGAAATCTGTCTTAGTATTTTGTACTTTCATTATTGCCATATACACAAAAAATTATCATTTTTGTGAAGACAGTGATGTCGAAGATTTACCAAATTTGCTTTTAGAAGGAGAATACAACGACGAATTAGCAAATGTTGACCGTTAAATTTATCTGCTGGTATAATACAGCACAACTAGCAAGATGAAAATCAACGTGGAAGAATATAAAAATAGGTTGAGGTATGCACTATAAAATATCGGCTGACTTGCAAAATATGCAAAGATCTAGTTTGCTTGATGCATAGTGAACCTTTCTATTCAAAATCCAGCAAATCTTTGAGAAACCTATTTAATGTTTTTATTAGCACCGGCCACAGATAACACATGAGTAATGTTTACTTGCTGGTTATTTGATCATAAGAAACTAATCAAAAAGATCACACTTTCTAAAGAAAAACATGATTTTGTTGATCAAATGCAAATTCATAAAATGTAAATACTTCTAGTAAAAAATTCTTTTTCAGAATTACTGGAATTAGTTAAAAAATCAAACGTAACGAAACATGTTTCAACAAAACATTTTTCAAAATGAATTCTAAATATCTTGAAACCCATCAATTCTATACTACTAATTGGCTGTACCATTTTTTGAAGAAAAGAATGTAAGCAATCTATTTGGTTAGTTGTTCACGGTAAATCCTGTATAGTTCCAGATAATTTAGTTTGTGCTCCTGTAGGTCATCTATATCATGCAATAACAACATTTTAAGAAAATTTCATTTTGTGGTCACATTTTAGCATATCGCGTTTTTTCTAATAATACAATAACAAATGCACCATAATGGCAGCAGCAACCAACTTAAGTGAAATTTAAAGATATATTAACAAACACGATATACCATTACCGCAGAAACTATAAATCTAAGAATTTTGAATTTTGCTCACCCAGTATTGTACAGGGTCAGACAAATGTGTGGGAACACCAGATTTCTGGCAAAACTGTGGGTTCCACTAAGACTAAATAAAAGTTTTTGTAGTATTCATGTTCTCTACTCTATCACATACTTTGATTTTCTGCAACACTTGTTTCGAGATATGATGTCGTCGGTAGTTTTTTTAATGGATCACCCTGTATATTTTAAAATTTTTTGGATAGACACATTTTCAAGAATTACAATGGTATACAGTTTATATCTTATAACATATTAAAAAAGATTACCAACAAGAAAATATTGAAAACAAGACAATTCATAATAAATGTTCAAACTGATGACTTTCAGCGGCCTGACAGTATCCTAATCTATCAACCAAGGACCTCAATGACTTCTAAATCACGTCTTATGCTATCTCTTGAAAGGCTATCCTAATTAGATCTTCCAACTTTTCGAGCGGCTGAGGTTTAGTCTTACAGACATTAGCTTTTAAATGCCTCCGAATGAAAAAGTCTAAAATCGGGCGATCGCGGAGGCCATTCTGTATATCCCCTTAGACCCGTCCAACTCTGCGAAGATACTTATGTTTAGTGGGGAGGCTGCATCTTGCTGATACCAGATGGCATCTGAGAATAGTGCAGGATTTATGGAGTTTGGAAATAAATAAATTAATGCTGGAACCATGTCTTCGCGCAAAAATTGTAAATAACGAATAGTGTTCAAATTTTCACTAAAAACTGAAAAGTCCGATTATGTGCCCTTCGATTATACCTGCTCATACATTTAATTTTTGACGATACTGTGGGAATTTTTCTTACATCCAATGAGGATTCCAATCACACCAGTGGCGACAGTTAGGCCGATTTAAATTAATTAATCTATTTTGTGACCTTTATCTACTTATCTTTCAATTCCTGATATATTTCCACTTGTAGGTCAATAAAACAACAGTTAATTAAATACCAATTTATTTATTTATAGAGTAGAATAAAAATACTACAAAACTATTAGTAAGATTATTTTTTAATAGAATCCATAACTTGGCACAAATCTTGTGTTCTCACACATTTGCCTGACCCTGTATAAGCGATTTATGCATGCGCCGTTACATAAATGTCTACGTGCTATATATATCCTATATATATATACATATTTAGTCAATAAAACACAGAATTTTCATAATGCCAATAAAGCAAAAACAAAATTTTGAGGGATAATTTGAACCGCCCTAGCACATCAAAAACAGTAGAATCAGTTGTATAAAAGTATTATTTTTCAACAGTGTCCTGATCACGAAAATGTAATGCACATATATAGCCATAGGCAATATCCGATATGCAAGTCGATGCATCCATCACATTACCATACCGTCAAAAATGCATAGAGATGCATTTATTATCTGCTTTTGTAATGAAAATACTGTAATAAACAGGCCGTTCTGTCACTTTATGAATTCTAGTTATGAAATTGTGATTGTCGACTTTCTCTATTTCTGTTTTCAGAAGAAGTAGACCTCGATGACAGTTGTCAGCTGATCGATCTTTACGTAAACCGCAATAAATATAAATTGTTGCTTAATAATTTATTAGATTAAAATTTCATATTGTCATTTTAACGTTTATAATAGTAATAAACGTGCAGAAACTCCTAGCCGCAGAAACAGTATAACTTCGAAGAGAAATTATAAATACAATCTGAATAACACATAACACACTTTCGTTTTTGTAATCATCTGCCAGCGATGAATTTTGTACCTGCAATTATGGGCATATGTATAAAATAGTAAATAATTTACTGAAGAATCTTAAGTATCTACGTTGACGTAAAATACGTCTTATTTTGCACCTTGGATATGTACTTATCGCCTAAAAGCCAATTTTATGATTCAAGTTATTGGTATTAGAAAAGTTATAGCTAGCCTATTTAACTGTAGCGTTCTATGTTCTGCAGCAAGCAAATGAAGTGTTGTATTATTTTGTCGTTAAAACTTATTAATATGGTATTATTTATACGAAACAAACAATTGTTCCTCAAAATTATACAAAAAATTAATTCTACGGTTATCTTAATACTGATCTAGCGATTTTTTAAATTTATAATATATAGATATATGTATATAACATAAAATCTACGTTAATGTTCGTATATACAGTTAGTATATACAGTATGTACTGCATAGTTTCTGTATCTTTATTGACAAGTGGAAATATTTAAGACTTTCATGTACAAGTACTTTTCTCTATACTGAAATTTGAGTGAACAGTAATGGACTTTAAAATAACTCAATTAATTCAAGTAATGCTGACAATATATAGTAGTCACTATAAATTATTCTTTACCACTTGCAGTTGGTAATGTGTAACCGACTAATACTTCTTGGCGAATTAATTTCTTGATGATAGTTTACTATTTTCTGACAAATAGCTTTTAGCAACTAATATCTTTACCTCATATATTACGACCTTTAAATATTATTCCATTTGATTCCCTAATATGCAGAGTGATTGATAAGAATGACCCATTAAAAGTATTACACAAATGGAACGGAATTTTAAAACAAAATTTTGAAGTTGGATATGGTTGAATATGAACTATCACGTGAAAATATTTTTGAATAAATATCACTTAGGATTAACCGGAACTGGGCATCAACTTAGATTTCTTAAATAGCATGCTGTAAAATAAATTACAAATTCAGCTTCTATGATAAATTCTACGCATATTTCATGTATCATATCCTATACCTAAATAGCATTCCTTATTCCCAATTAAGGAAAAAAGTTGCAGATATCGATCTTACTTTACAGTGATATTACTTCACGTAGGAGTAAGAAAGACAAATGAAATTTTGCATACGCACGGCTGTGTGTAGTTACACAACATTTGAAGTTCTTCTCTGTAACATTATACAGAGGGTTTAAAAACTTACTTGCTTATAAATAGGTAAGTTGAATCTGCGGAAAAAATAGATATGTCAATTTACTAAACCAAGGGTGCTTAGCTTATTTGTTTTACATAGTGTAAATGATTTAGTAGTTGCGGGCTCTACAATATTCTTTTTATGGCAAATGTAACCTGCGCATCATATTTTAAATCTTTTATATCAGTAATGTCCTTGCAAGTATCTTCTGTGGCTGAGCATGTTTTGCCGAGAAGACTTTCTACGACATTTTCGACATGTCCCTCTGGAGTAGTATGTTTTTCAATATTACCATGAAGTGATAGAACTCCTTCACTTCGTCCCAGTATATAACTGCTTGATCTATAACGAAACTCTACAGGGTCAGGATGATCATAGAGACCACCTTTTGCTCTTATCATTCAAAAAAACTCCGTCTATTCAAGTCTTCAAATAACAATTTCATCGCAGTATTTGTCATTATTATCCCTAAAATAGTTATACAACATAGTGCATAGTGGTATTAAGGATGACTTTTCTCTAACTTTCATTTTAAATATAGTTTCTGACATTTCGTTTAATATTTTTAATTGAATGTTCAAACGCAATCCAAATGCTTGTACCCTCTCTCGGCTATCTTTTACTGGTACTCTCACATTCATACAATCGAACCAATCATTCACCTAAAAAAATTGTTTTGCATAAAAAAAAATTAATACAATAGCAATGATTTAAATGTTTACCAAATTAAAAAACTTTGCAGATTCAAGACATTGTTCATTTTCAATCAGAAGACCCAATATACCACATCTGTTTATTGTTTCAGCGAACTTTACTTGCCTTTGTGGGCCCTGAAAAGTTGGCAGTGGTAATTTTATGAGAAATCCTCAAGTCAGATTCGGATGTCAATTCCAGAATTTTTTCTACAATCCCTTTATTATTTTCTGCTTTGTCTATTATGAAGCCATAATCCAAAATGTTATTTCGGATTAACTTCAGCAGATGGGGAATTTCAGCAAAAACATAAATTTTATGGTCACTTGTGGGATTCGAGAACTATCGCTGACTATCATTGACTCCAAGATCTTTATGTAAACTCCTGTTAGATCCACCTAAATCGCTAACTATGACACACACATAAAACCCAGCCTTTTTCAGTAATTTAATAATGTCGGACAATAACTGTCTTCGCATGTTGCAGTCACAATAATAGAAAATAGTTTGTTTCCAATCTCCCACTACCTAATATTGTAGTAACTCAGATGTTATTGTTGATATGAAGTATAAAGTACACGTAAAAAATACAAGTGCACCGCAAAAAAATATATATTCATAGAACAATTTGGGTATACAGAAAATTGACGCATTTACGAGTACGAGCATTACACTGAAATTACACTGAATGCTACTAACAAATATGTTGTCTCAAAATTGAGGAAAATACAGTCTAAAATACGCATATGAATCAACAAACAATACATACTCGTACAAAAAAAAACCCGTATCATAATTTTAGGAATAGTTTATTTATATCGAGCACGTATAAAATCCACAGCTGTATATTATTATGGGAATAAGTTTCCGCAATCGTGTCACTTATTAACGACTAAATTATTTCTACTCAAGTCGGATGTTACCTTGGAGTTTTGACAACACCAAACTGTATACAATCTAACACCTGCTAATATTTTAGCGATTATTAGTTAAACATCAATCACGTCGCCATTGTTCAAGATGTATGTAAGTGCATGTTCATAAGAAGTGTCTTTGTTATCATTATCAGCAAATTTGGTTCTTAATTTTAACAAAGCATGTCCATCACTAAATTTTTTACTGGCATACTTATTTTTCAACAGTTAAAAATTTTATTAACTAACCTGGCATTTAGTATTCTAAGCACATACTTTTATACGCACCGTTAACAAAATAAATTTCTAAATGAAGCATTAAAGATGACGGAGTTTAATTAAACTGTTTTGATTAAAAGCTACGAGGCATCCAACTTTTTCGCTCGCAAATTTAATTTTCTCGGCTGATCCAAAAATATGTTTGTCTGGCATTATAAATAAAATAAATTGTTATAAAACACTTCTGCGTTTTCACTGACGTATAAACGAAAGCTGCTTAAACGGAAATCAATTTTTAGCAATTATTACTTCATTATAAATAATGTTCGGTACTAAGTTATCATATCCTCATTTTTAGCATAACACATCCCTTATAAGATAATTTTTAAGCGGAAGGTTATCACTATGGAATGAAGAATTTCCATTTTTATTTTTTTAAGAGGCTATCGTTTGGTTTTAACAATAGTCATATATTATAGTCAATAATTCAATTTCATCAACTTTCTTGTTTTAAATTGAATACTATATATTTTTACAGTTTTAAAGTAACAATTGAACAGTCCACCCTTGCTTGATTCTAAGAAGAAGAATTACAGAGCTGCGCAGCTATAAAGTTTTGCAACCAATAGATCGGCGGTACTATAACTGTAGACTCAAACAAAAAATTCGTTACCATACAATAGAATAATAATAGCGATTGTTCTATCAAAATTATTCACATTTTAAGTTCTATTGATAGCCACATGTCTTTCATTTGAAAAATGTTTGCACCGAATTAGTGTAAGACCGTGTAATAGCCACTCACGCATTTTCCTATTATCTAAAGCAGTCATACAATCAATTATGATTCATTGCTCCGAGTTACGATTTTGTGAATCCAGTTGGGAAACATTAATTATAGCAGTTTAAAATTACCATATAATTTACTTAAATTTATTGATTTCGTCAAAAAGCGGTTCCAAAAATAACATTAGGATTGCTATTATGAAGGCTTCCGGGTTTTGACCGCATCATATACACATACAACTTACTCAAACTTGTATACATTGTTTTGTATTTTAATTTTTACTTTTGTTTTATTTTACTATGACGCGGTCAAAACCCGAAAGTCCTCATAACAGAGACTCGGACCGTGGAAGTCTTCGATATCATTTAACATTAGGGTTGCAGAGAGCAAGCTTTGTATAGTTTGGCTCAGAGTGCCATCTTGAGTATGGGTTTAGAAGATGGTTATCGGTGTAAGTATTAGTCAGCAAGGAACAACGGCTCCGAAAAAATAATGCCTGGTACGATATCTCTGAATGTAAAGAAGGCTGGTTGCGTGTTTATACATAGTAGTCGGTAAAGAGATAAGACAAATGACATTTACATATGTACAAGTTGTCCCGTTCCAACGTGGGTCTTATAGATATCTGCCATATTTGTGAAAATAGAGAAAAAAGTTCTAAAAAAATTATCCCAATTTATGCTTGCATAACCTGAAAATATTTTTAACTATACAGAGCGTCTCAAAAGTAGGTAAACACATACATACTTGCTCCGATATTTTAAGCGGGACATCTTATATATGTTGGCATTTTTGAACAGTACGCCAAAAAATATTCACACTTTATATAAACTAACTTACCCCTATTCCTAATAGTTATGGAGATGTTTTGCGTTTTTGTAAAAACTATCCCGATTCGGTGTTTTTCGTATGCCGCGATAGCTTGATCCTGAAAATAGGTATCGAAATAAAATCAAGAATATATAAACTATATAGTCTGGTATAGACAATGATATAAACAGAAGATGATATACCTACTTCCTGTTGTAAGAAATGAGTTAACGCATTTCCGAAACTTCGTCTCTAGATAACTTCATTTTTTTAAGTGGCACCCTATATATTTTGTCAGATCGATACATTCCTCATTTTAATACCTTAGTATTTACAAAAACGCAAAATATCTCCATAACTATTAGGAATAGGGGTAAGGTATTTTGTATAAAGTAGGTATCTTTTTTAGCGTACTATTCAAAAATGCCAAAATATATAGAGAGTCTCATTTAAAATAACGGAGCAACTATGTGTTTACCTACTTTTGAGACACTGTGTATAGTCAAAAATATTTTTAGGATATGCAGAAGATAAACTGGAATAATTTTTCTTTAAAACTTTTTTCTCTATTTTCACAAATGTGGCAGATATCTAAGATCTTCGTTGAAACGGGACATTCTATACATACGATAAGATTTTGTACTACCATGTTTCTTGAGCTCGTTGATAATTGTATCCTTAAGATCTTGGTCAGTTTCCCAAATTTCTTTTACTCTGCATTTATAAGAGGATGAGTTATCGAATCATTGTTCGTTTACTGATCAGCCTTATCATGCAAAAATGTACGCTTCTCATCATGACTAATATTTTGCAAATATGGCAAAAACAAATCAGTTAACATCTGCAAATATTGGATCTGATTCTTTATTCTGGAAAAAAGCAAATTGAGCCACATTCTCAAATGTTGCACTTGACTTTGTACCTCTCATAAGCTCTTGTTCTTACATACAGGGCATCGCCCAGTACAGCGTCCATCTAACACTAGGTAGTCATAGAACATCACCTATAATAAGACAACGATTAAATTAGTAGTAGTAATAGTAAAAACGGAAAAAGAAACTATCAATCACTATCAAAATAAACTTCAGTCATCTACATATTGCTTGGCCCATTGTCGCCTTGATTTCTTTATTCTCTTGGTTAATTTCGGTTCCTTAGCCTTAGACATTGTCTTTTAAACCGCCCTCGCAGAATCAGTGACGCAGTGTCATGTGCCATATCTTTATACCATCTTGTGTGTAGTTAGTTGGAGATATGTTTTGTCTTACTCGTTTCGAGATTTACGACCTAGTTGCAAATTCAGCTTTAACACTTCTCGCTATGTCTCGCCGATTTAGTTTGTCCACTGACTATGTACTATCGCGAGCATTTTAAAAGACTCAAACTGCCATAAAACGTATCTATTGTAGGCTTTCCTTACTTGGAGCAATATTCAGGTAAATATAACTGGGCAACTGTAATAAGCCGTATAACCGCAAGCCGGAGGGTAGACACTATTTAAAAGAAATCTAAGCGAAAAGAATTATAAATATATTTGACATGACGATGTACTCAGCGAAGAGGTAGACCGTACTCAAGTTAATTGAATAAGAGAAAATGTCATCATTTTTCTCAGGGAAAATATTGATCTAACAACAATTATTGCAAAAATTGTAAACTTACAGATTAGGACGCGTAATTATGGAAAGAATTTAATATTATTTTATTAGTATGTGGTCAATGTTTTAATTAAAACAGCCGATAATAGATAACGTATAGAAATATTATGTGATTAACGTCTTGTTACAAGAAGTCTCAAATTAAACAAGGCACACTTCGAATACTAAAATATGTATTATTTCTTAGCCTTTTGTGAAATTTTATTTAATATGTCGGTTTTAATTGAAATAGGACTTATAATTTACTGACATTAACAATACAAAATTTGATGAAGAAATATAGTTGTTTATAGATGCACGTTATGGTTATATAAAAGAAGATTAATGATAATATTTGTCGGTGTTTGTTTTTCCGGATTCTTAAGAACTTTAAACGTTTGTATAAATACGACAGTTATATTAATTTAATAAGAATTTAAAGCCAATAATAGTTATATCTTAGAACAATTTGCACTACTGAAGTAAATTCAATATAATTTGTTAACGTAGAACTAATTGTCAACCGTTAACTACCTGGAAAATGTTTAATTTATAAAGACCAGTCAGGTGCCGTGCAATACGTTTTCAATTGTCTCGTTCAATAAAATGTTCCTAAATCAACTGATAATTACCTTAGATATATTTCGCCTTATTAAAAAAGTAATATATATTCAGAAATAAATATTTCTTTAAATTGATATCTAATTTTAATCATTTCTTAATGTTTTGCAAACATTGTTTTTCTTTCATCAGATTTCCTATGAACACAATAGTAATATTATATATAAAAAATATATTTTAAACTTGCACTGCATATGAGTTTTTTAGACATAATATCAAACAGAGCGAATTTCGTCAATAAATACGAATCATATTATAATCATGTAGGATGTATTACAATCATTATAGGATATATTAATTATTGCGAATCTTTCTACCTGCTTGTTATTGACCCCTAATTACAGTCGCCCAGTGCTATTTCTCAAATGTTTCAAGTAGCTGTATACGGCCATAACGCTTGAAGTTTGAGTCGTTTAAAATGCTCGCGATAGTACATACAAAAATATATGTACGTATATTTATAACCTTTAAAACCTGTATCATATAGGTACATATTTATACAGGGTTCACAAAACTGGTTCGTTAGAACTTTTTGATGTTCTTGAAATTCGACATTTCTGTAAACTTGTAATTATAAATGATATCATCTGGACTCATCAGCAAAATTATTTGCGCCATTGTACCACTTCCGGTTTACCGGAAGTTGACGTCAACTTTCTTAATTTGAATAGCGGACTTTCATCAGAAAATCTCTAATAACTCGAAAACCGTAAAAGATAGAAGCTCATATGTCTAATAATCAATGATAAAGAATTATTAAGTGTATTCAAAAATGCAATAATATACACATAGTGAGTCGTTAAGAATGGGAAATCTAGAAACTGGGAATAGTAGAGCCTAAAATATGAGGATTGACCGCGGCATGCCTCATACAAATGTTGCTCGTTTAAGAGATACAGGGTGTTCAAGTTAATAATTTAATTTCTTAATTTTCCAATAACTCAGCAAGTTTTTATAGAATCAACTTGATAATTGGTATTATGTTTTTCAGCATAACGAATAAGAATTTGACATCAATTTTAACGTTGCTCATAGGAGGCGCTGATTACACACTGCTGAATGGAGAAATCGATGCTTATCTTTTTTGTGCGTGTAGAATCACATAAACTGAATCGAAAATTTGAAAGCATCCTTTTTTACATGAGAAATACATACTTGTTTGATGTTGATATCTTGATCCGTTTTCGAGGTATTTGCCTTCTAAAGTTTCAATGCAGTTCGGCCTATTAATACATTTTTTGATTTTTAAATACGAAGCTCAGGTAAATAATAAATAATAACAAGAAATAATGCATAGGTATACACTAAATCATAGTTTATTAATAGAGTGTTTTAATATTATTTTTCAAATTATTAACTTGAACACCCTGTATCTCTTAAACGAGCAACATTTGTATAAGGCATGGTCAATCCTCATATTTTAGGCTCTATTATTCCCAGTTTCCAGATTTCCCATTCTTAACGACTCACTGTATAGGGTGTTCCATTTAGAAAAAGTGACTTTCATCTATTTGAACTTGGTTGAAATGAACGTTAATTTTGGACGACCCTGTATAAATTAAAATAAATTTTAAAATGAATTTTGAACATAACATTGCAATTGGCCCTATATTTGAAAAAAATTGAATACTCATAAACGGCTAATTTTTGACATAGGGCATCTCAGTAAGTTTTGATGCAGAATTGTATGCCCAATACAAAAAAATCTTATAAAAAATATACCATGCTATTTAAATTAAGAAAGTTGACGCCAATTTCCGGTAAACCGGAAGTGGTACAATGGCGCAAATAATATTGCTGATGAGTCCAGATGATATCAATTACAATTACAAGTTTTCGGAAATTTTGAATTTCAAGAACATCAAAAAGTTCTAACGAACCAGTTCCGTGAATGAGCCTGTATATAATATGATGTATGTATATATAAAACTTATATACATACTTATACATAACTTATATATAAAAAATACTGCAACTAATGCAGAATATTTATGAATTTCTTATTTTAATTTAAATGAAAAACAGTAGTTTCGTACGTGACGTTTCGGATGTAATTTAATTCTTCTTCAAACCTACATATAAATATACATATAATAAAACTTAAGAAAGTCAAGAAACCTAATATATCTTTTTGGAATGAATATAAATATATAGTTATATGTATATTTAAAACACTATTCGCAACGACGAAACTCATAGACACCGTATGTTGTGTATCCGGATGTGATATGCAGTCCTCTGTTATTTATTCTTTTTAAAATAGATTCGTGTTATTTCTAAAGCTATACATACTTAAAATTATGTCATTTAAATCTATATCTCGGTTATAGCTTCCGCGATATTGATAAAAAATTGCGAAACATTGTAAATTGTTGCTGTACCCTGAAATCGGGCAATTAGACCGCAAACGAATATGGATTATTCTTATACCAATGTACTCTTTCGGCCTGTAAAATTTTATCGACGTTCTTCGTTAGAAATACTATGCAAACAATCTTGTACTTCTATTTATACTGAGCGAGATAACATAAAACGAAATACAGTTCTGATTCGCGAACGTTCATTTATGTATTTTTTATTGGTACTTTTACTACGAGCAATATGTAAGCTCTGTGCGGTTTATCGACTAAAGAACTGAAGTTTTATTTCTACTATTTGTTTCAGTTTCATCTCCTTGGTATTTCAAATTTATATATCATATCGTCTGTTTCTTAATATACAACTTCATAACTTTTCCATCTCGGTTTCTTCTTTCGAGAAAATTTCCTAGCATTCCCTAAACTTCGCGTATATTGAAATTACATATGTCGAAAACTTCGTCGTTGAACTTTTCCTTTTGAGCAACGAACTACAAATTTCAACTACATATTCAACGTTGTACAATATTTATAGGATTTACAGTTAATTCGAAGTATTTATAAATTCACATACATGCATTTTAGTGGAGAATCCCTTTCTATACTTCTATTGTCATTCTCACAAACAAATTTAAGGTTTAGAAAAAGCTAATACACCCAGCGAGAAGTCTATAGCGCCATATAAACTTTTGAACGGAATACTTGGGTTTCTTAATCTCTCCAGTAAATTATGCATTGAAGTTAATACTAAACTACAAAGAAACGCAAACGCAAGAGGAAATAACATCAAAATAATTATAACATTTTATACAAAAAATATTTACTTTAATGGTAATTCAAAACAGTGAAATCTAATTTATATTAACACAAAATTAATAAATAAAATAAAGATTACATCCTCTATTCAAAATAACTTCGACATTAGGTTATTCATACATACTGTCTACCAGATTAGTCAATGTTGAAATAGGAATATTATTCCAACACCTCGTTATCGCAAAATTTAGTTCTTTGACGCTATCGTATTGTTTATTATGGGCATACACCTATCTTGGTTTCTCCAAAGATGAGGTACAAATCGGGCGAGCGAGCAGGCCATCGTAATAAATTGATTTCCGGCTGGTGCAACCACTCCTTCATTTTTCTGTAATTATGGATGGCTGATGCCTGGATGTTTTACTGAAATATCATATCTAGTGTCGGCAATTGTTCATCAATATCTATCGGAACCATTTCCAGAAGTTCTGTATAGTTTTATTGCTACGGGTAAAACCGCCCAAACTATTATACTACCCCCACCAAAATTTTGTCTAATCGCAAATGCGTAGCGTTCTCACGCAAATCGTGCCAATAATGTTGTGAAACCGTCAGACCCGTCCAAGTTAAATTTCTTTCCTTCAGAAAATATGATATTAATCCCATCCCATATAATCTTGCGCAAATTTTAGTCTTGCATGTTTATGTGTCTTTTAAGAGTGGTTTTGAAACTTTAAGCCACCGAAAACGTTTACTGTCGGATAGAATTTGTTGTTCGTGCCCGCTAGTTACTGGTAAATTTAAATTAAAGTTTATTTATTGCGCGGTTATATTACCAATAGACGCTAACTGATTTTTACATTGAAATTACCCAACTTTATAAAATTGTTGATGTGGTGATGGGATTGTCCTATTTTCGTAGCCTTCTTTACCTCTTCATAACAATTTATTTTTGTTGTTTTCTCCTTGAATAGCATTTTAATTTTTGCCATTTTCACTAACTGATATTTATACTTCGATAATATATACATTTAACAATAAATAAACTTTTGAAGATGTTTAGAGGCTTTTTCATAGTGGTAATGCCTGATTTCGTAGGATGTCTGTCTAACTTTAGGGAGTTATAGAAATTTCGCTCGTATTAATACATTTATAGAGCGGGTACTTCCCCTACATATCAATTAGTTGTGATATTGTTGTTCCAAAATGGAATCCTATATATGTAATTCATGCTGTTGCTAAATATGTATAGAACAACTACAAAATTAGATGGAACTATAGAAATTTCATTGAATGTGTTAATGTGTGTGCGTGGCGTTCTATTTTAACGCCAATTGTCATCGAAACTTACTACTAAGTAAATGCATCACATAAGCACTGTAGTTGCTCCATTTTCAATGCGTAATTTTATTAATCAATTTTTAATTAATTTATTTTATGTATTTTTATTAAGGTCCTTCAAACGTTTTATAGGTCTGTATAACTTTTGTAATGTTACACACCAGAAATATTATTGTAGAGTACGATGATGTACATATATCAACTAAATTTGCAACATTGCGGTAATATGGGCAGTCTGTTATACCTTCGCCCAATATCGATTCGAAGCTGCAGTCATAAAACTCTTTCGTCCAAAACGAGCTAAAATCCTCACATTATGCGCAAAGGACGTACTTATTTATCGTCGAACGAATTGTAACGACGTCATTTGTTAGCAGTGACAGCTATTATGGCTATCAAATGTATATGAAAATAAATTGAGGAAGCCAAATAGAAACAAATTATTTCAAAATTAATTAGTTTCACTTAATTATTATAGACTCAATTCTTTATAAGAGTTTCAATTGCAGAAAAACGTTTCTATATTGTTGATACGACTACCAGAGGTAAAAATATATAACGAATAAAAATAATTGAAAATCTGAATATTCCCAGTCCACAGATTAGACAATTATAGGCAGGGAATTGAAGCAAAAAAATAAAAACTTCAGAACATCATTTCTTGGAATTATACATATAATTAACCTACTTAAGAAAGTAGTAATGACTTAATAAGTGCTTGAAAGCATATTATACTCCTTAACACGGTACACAAGGCTAAAGTTATATGCATATTTTAATGTACTTGGTATAAATAATTATCTTCCTACAAGTACAACACAAATTACATACCATGCACTACTAGAGTATATACATACGAATGATGTCATGTATTATACGGACTTATTTTCGTATATACTTTGTCGTAAAAATGACAGCTCAAAATTTATGGTAATTTATTAGTATTAAATTTTCTGTTAAAATTTGTAGACGCCTTACGGAACATTGAAATAATTTCAAAGAGAATTAACGCAACAAAAGACAAACTGCATTTGAATAAAGTGAGATATTTAAACGGCAGTCACTGGCGGCAATAATGGTCAATAACGTCTGGTAATAAAAAAAAAAAAGCGAGATGCAAACCTAACAATTACGCTCAATTTGGAAGCATGCTAATATATTTTTCAATAATAATTAATTGTCCATTAAGAGTTATTGACTCAAGGAAACTTCCAAAATTTAGTCTTTAGTTAGATCATTTTGCACAAGGACCAAATTAGGCACCTTGTAATTTTTAGCCCTTACAAAAATTATCTTTAATAATTTAATAAATGGGTGGTCGTAAACCATATCGTGAACTGCTCTCAACGTTAAATGCATAGTTCTTGTGGATGTAGAACACTGTCAAAATGATGGTGAACACTAATGTATACTTGCACAAGTTTATTTCTAAACGTACATGACGGGAATTAATTTATTATAAATCTTAGCTATATCGAGTCATTATGTTTTACAACTTTCCACTGAACTTACCTTTATTTTGTGCTCTGAAAGTACTTATGAGATATGTATATACCTTTATAAACACATATACTTATATATATCTCATTGTGTCAGTAAACAACAACAATTATAGAATTATTGCATTTTAAGGTATTCTTGCATGTTTATAAGTATAGGTTTCTGTTTTTTTTTACTTTTAAGATTTTTGCATCTTGTGTATTTTGCATTGTCCTGTTATTGGTATATTATTACTGTTGGGCAATAAATATTATTATTATTGAAGTTCTTCACTGGATCTCTTGGTGCAGAAGCATCCAACTCTCTTGCCCGACCTGGCTTCCTGAGCTTCCGTATATTAACCACACTACTCATGAGATAATTAGGCAAGACATCAACACTGTGCATATGCAAACTATACTCCAGTACATGAAAATGACTATATACAGACGGTCTACAGAATGCGCACCGCATACAGACTCACTTAAACGCAGAACTCGAAGCGTAATATCCGTTTATATGGTCTCTGCATTTCATATAATTATCTTGGTGTCTATTCTTCGTTAGTGCTATACAATTTTAGTAAAGCAGAACTTTCCGTCCTTCACTATTTTTCTTTTTTATCTTGTTAAACTCTATGTTGTAATTTATGTATGTATGTATGTGCCCATTAACCGCTATTAATTCAAAGAAATAATATTTAGTAGAAGCAATTGGTTTGTTTTTGTATTGGAAAATATATCTTTTATTTCTTTTAAGTAATTTAATTAGTTAGTCCCAAGTATTAAATGCTTTAAGTATCAAATTATTGCAGCAATATCAGTGGTCTCAAAATATCACATACATTATGGTGGCAATGAATTTAGTTACGAATGCGGGATAAGTCAAGATTTGGTAGGAAAATGATTCAAATATCAGAACTCGTTGGTACTTTGGCTCCTCGAGAAGGTGGTTGCTGTCGTCTTCCTGCAATTTCATCTCTTTCTACTATATATTAATGATCCTAGAATTTTTCGCCATCAGAACAAAATACATTTTGTGACTTTAACAACTTAAAAACAAAAAAATGTGTTGCATATCATCCATTGTGTGTGTATTACTTCTTCAAGGAAAGTATCTAAAGTAGCGCACCTGTCAAATTCAAATGAGGGCGGAGTTCATATGTGGTACACTTTTTGTTTTTTTTTACACAATTTCGTACTTTTCCAACGATAATTTTGTACTTGGTATCAGTATCTTTTAATGATAAAGACAATGTTATTTTATCAGCACGCGTCAAGAAGGTTATTTTTAATGTTGACGTTAAACACTTTTTACCTTAAACAAATTAAAGGCGCTTGTTCTCATACATGATTTACTTTTCAAAAAGCTGTAGTTTGTATTCCCAAATGAAAGCGCTTTAAGAATACTTCCAGCTTATAATATACCTGTACCTAAAATGAATTGTTTCTAAAATATCTAAATCTTATTATTGAAAATAGGAATTTCAACTAAGCACCCATCACATTAAAAAAAAAACAAAAATGAGTAGAAGAACGCAAAAATAAATAAATAATACATACTACTGATGATAGAAATAATGTTATTTCTTCACTAGTTAAAAAATATACTTGTTTCACATGGTATATATATTTACTTATGTTGGTCAAGGCACGATTAAGAAAAACTGTTGTAATTTTCATATTAAATCATAACTTCATAAAAAATAACTACAATCAAATTCGGTAACCTAACACTGTTTTATAATAATATGCTAAAAGTGATATTTTAATTTTGAATAAAATTATTGTACCTACATACTTATTAGTAAAAAAATACGATGTTTAATTGTTTAAATAATTATTCATTTTGTTACGTCTATAAAATTCTACGTCTGCGGAGATACAGACAATCGTGGAAATAGGTCACGCCTGATTGAGCTTCAGTCCGCTACTTCAACATTACAGATATGCATACAATGAATAAAACGGACTTAAATTGTCAGAGGCTCTAATTGTTAACTATTGAAGTGATCTATCGGTTCCGTGCGTTAGCTCATATTCATGTTATAATCATTGCTGGTATTTAGCAACGGTACTTACGAAACATTGCATTCCGTAAAAAACAACTATTGTATATAGATATGCATAGATTAGGATACAAAGAAAACATTACACATTTCGTAATTCGCTTTGCTGTTCGTCCAGGTAACAGAAAAAATTTCATCCGGGTCATGGACTTTGCTTAAATCGATCTACATATCTACGATGCAACTTGAACTGGAACTGAGTTCGTGCTGCTGCTGAATAACCAGACAATTTACATTTAATTCGATCTCACTTATTCGAAATCCGTAGCCGAAACGAATTGAGGATATAGAAGGGATTTTTAAAATATTTACAATCCCATAGCTCGACGAAGAGTTCAATATAGCAAATTATATTTTCAATTTTTCTCAGAAATAAAGAAACAATTCCGAAAAAGGAAAGTTTGCCCTTTTCAATTTCTGGTAGAAAGCAAATCTCTAATTTTAAGAACACTATCGTCTTACCTTATGAATGAAGCACATCAATTAGCACTTAAAATTAATTGTGCAGAAAGATGTATCTATAGAAAACAAAGGAATTTGAATTTTTGGAGTACTACTACCAGATAGAATGTTATGGACGTGTTTTCATTTGCATTCATTTTAATTTGTTTTCTTTCGAATCGGCTTAAATTCTATTTTAGGTTACATACAGTGACGCAATCTACAACACTGCTTTGTTTCGTTACACATATAGTATCAAGAAATGATTCTAAATCAATTCCTGTATTAAATGTGAGAATTTTTTATGAGCATAAAAAAAATTCAGTTCAAGTTTCACTATTGATTTTGCATAATTTAACCTTCAACTATGTATTTACTGCAACTTTTTATTGTAGTTAAACAATATACGATAAAACAAGCCGTTATCGTCATATCCTCATATTACTCTTAAAAATAATTTCAAAGGAAGCACTTATCGATGATATCACATTAGGAAGCTGAAAAAATAGACATTGAACATGAATTACGTACAATTTATAACGACTTAGTAAATAAAATCTAAAATAGAAAATTAACAACCTGGTTCACAAAGAACTAAATGTTTGTGAGATGTACCGGGTATCCGGATAATGGTACGGAGCGGCTGTATCTCGACAATGGTAATCACCAGAAGTTTTGGAAAAAAATTCTTATAAATAAAGTGGGTAAGAAAAATTGTTGGAAATTATTTTTAAATGTGTAAATTGACCGCTAGAGGGCGTGACTGCTACGAAGAAACATGAAATCTACGCTATCTCGGAAAGTCAGATAATCACCTATACATAACTTTGAAAACACCATTTTATAGCTGGGGTAGTACTGCACCATTTTGTCTTGTGAAATTTTTTCCTATCAGCCATAATAAAGGAGGGGAGGCCGATGAATTTATCAATATTTATATTTTAATATCTCTTGAACCATTCACCCGATCTGAATATTTTTGGTTTCGTTTGAAAAGCATTTTGCGGACTTTTAAAACAAATTTTTTATTAAACTTTTCTATTTAAACCAAATAAACTAGAGGGCGCTATCTGCAACGTTCATACATTTTTGTAATTACATTTTTGTAATTTTTGGAATAAAGTTAAATGGAACAATACTATGTTCTTGGCAGATTCTTGGCCACAATATAATTATCCGAATTTTGGCCAAAACCTCATCGCGATATGTCCATGGGTTCTCGATTTATAGGCGAAAATGTTAAAAATTAGAATACCTCAGTCGCATCAAGTTACCTTAGTAAGAAACACAAATCAGGCTGCCATGGTTATCTGTAAATTGAAATGATTACGAGTTTGACAGCTGCCAAAAGTTAGTTGTGATAGTTTCTGTGACTTATATTTACTTTGTAATCGATCTTTTTTTTTGGAAAAAATATGCCGTTTACTAACGCAGAAGCATATGATATGTTACGCATTTGTTTTCAAT
Organism: Holotrichia oblita; assembly: GCA_023690525.1. Taxonomy (NCBI): domain Eukaryota; kingdom Metazoa; phylum Arthropoda; class Insecta; order Coleoptera; family Scarabaeidae; genus Holotrichia; species Holotrichia oblita. The sequence goes on from CM043022.1 coordinate 52,965,603, forward strand.
GTTTCGAAAATGCTGTAATTACGACGCGACAATATGCAATGCAATTTTCACGAAGAAATTTTTCTCGTGAATTGTTTAAAAGATTGACTACTCGTTTACGAGAGACTGGCAGCGTGCAGCCCATGAGAGCACCAATAAGAATGCGTAGAACACGCAACGAAGCAGATATTATTAACGTTTTGGCCCACGTGAAATACGATCCATCCTTAAGCACAAGAAAAATTGCCAACGACCTGGGTCTCTCAAAAACAATTGTCCAAGAGATTCTTGAAAACAATAAAATGCATCCCTACTACATTGCTCTACATCAGGCATTAAAAGATACTGATTATGATAGTAGACTGAACCATTGTCACTGGATGTTAAATATGATTCGGGAAAATCCAAATATTTTGTCACAAATATTATGGAGGGATGAAGCGTCTTTCTGTAGCTCAGGGGGTGAAAATTGGCATAATATGCATTATTGGTCCGAGCAAAACCCACATTGGATGCGGCAAGTAGCATATCAAAATCACTGGAGTTTGAACGTATGGTGCGGGATCGTGGAAGGAAAAATTATAGGCCCATATTTTTTTGATCGATCCCTTAATGGAGATAGGTTTTTAGAATTATTAAGCGTTTCTCTTCAACAGCTTTTAGAAGACGTCACACTGGAAACAAGAAGGAACATGTGGTTCCAGCTCAATGGTTGTCCGGCGCATTATAACCGAAACATACGTCAGCATTTAGAAGAGCAATACCCAAATCATGTTATTGGAAGAGGAAGTCTATTTCCGTAGCCAGCGCGTTCGCCGGATCTAACTTGTTTAGATTTCTATCTATGGTGTTGATTTAAAGATTTATTTTTCAAGAACAACCGACAACCAGAGAAAATATGATGGAAAGAATACGAAATGCCATTAGGAGCTTGTCCAGGGCTGAAATTGAAGCAGCGGTTTTTTCTACCGAAAATAGATTAAATCAATGCATCGAGAAAGATAGACAACATTATGAACATTTGCAATGTAAAATAACATTTGTAATGTATTTGCGGATGAACTTTAATTATACCTAATTGTTTTGTGCTTATTTTGTTTTACTGTTAAATTATGTTCTACTGGCCTATGGCTATGTGATTTGTTTTTCTTACTAAGGTAACTTGATACGACTGAGGTATTAAAATCGAGAACTCATGGACATATCGCGATGCGGTTTTGGCTAAAATTTGGATAATTATATTGTGGCCAAGAATCCGCCACGAATATAGTATTGTTCCATTTAACTTTATTCCAAAAATTACAAAAATGTATGAACGTTGCAGATAACGCCCTCTAGTTTATTTGGTCTAAATAGAAAAGTTTAATAAAAAATTTGCTTTAAAAGTCCACAAAATGCTCTCTCAAACGAAACCAAAAATATTCAGATCGGGTGAATGGTTCAAGAGATATTAAAATATAAATATTGATAAATTCATCGGCCTCCGCCTCCTATTATGGCTGATAGGAAAAAATTTCACAAGACAAAATGGTGCAGTACTACCTAATCTATAAAATGATGTTTTCAAAGTTATAGGTGATTATCTGACTTTCCGAGATAGCGTAGATTTTAAGTTTCTTCGTAGCAGTTACGCCCTCTAGCGGTCGATTTACACACTTCAAAATAATTTCCAACAATTTTTCTTACCCACTTTATTCATAAGAATTTTTCTCCGAAACCTCTGATGATTACCATTGTCGCGATACAGCCGCTACGTACCCTTATCCGGACACCAGGTACAAATAATAAGAGATGCACTAAGAATTTGACTCAGAACAATAAGAACATAGCTCTCTAATTTAAAATATGATATGCGAAAGTTAAAGAGTGAAATTGGTAATGTGTTTATTGCACCCGTGAATAATTTTCTAATTGGAGCGCACGGTTTTTATCTTTATTCGAAATAACTATATCAGTTATTATGGAGAATTGAATTTCGATCGACCTACCATGCGCTCTTGGGAGCAAAGTGATTAACAGCGCGGCATTATAAGAGGCGGTCACAATGCCATTTGAACATAATTTACACATACAAAACTACACCGCAAGAGTTGCCATACAAGCGATACGGCTTACGGAGTCACCGCAACTAAGCATTCACCACACAAAAAAACACAATCACTTTGGGTTGACAAAACATAAATATTTACTGAAGTAAAAGTAAGTGATACAAGACTATATATATCCTAGAAAGTGTGCAGTTATAGTTAATTATCATAAAATCAAACGATTATACTTGTACATTTACTTTAAAATCGTACTCGATGTAATTGCATCCACTTCAGGTGTTTTAACACTAAGTAAACGTGACCCAGTAGAGACATCAAAAGGTCTAAGGTCAAATATACCCCAGCTCGTAATTTGGAATTGCTGTGCGTCAAACAATACTCCTCATCTGTACTATAGGTACTCTATAGTAATTTCGAAATTACGAAAATTTCTTCGTGGTAGTAAGAAATATGAGAACGACAACCCTTATCTTTGATTTTATTTTCTCTCGACTACTGTTTAAAATATTCTATTGCAGGCTTGTATATATATATATATATATATACGTATCAAGGTGACGTCCTGCCATGAAAATAATGCGGTAAAATTGGCATCCGCGGTAAAGTGGCATCCGATATATGGATGCCAACTTGTTTTCTATGAAAAAAATTTTTGATGAACTGTTCTAAGCGTCATTTATGCGTAGAATGAAAACCAGCTGGATGGACATTTTACCGTTATATGCATATTTTTATACACAGTAGTGCCTGAGTATATGGACCAGAGGGCAATCTAGTCGAAGTTGTATATACTTGGGCAGAGGTGCTATACAGGGCGCGTACAAGCTGGAACATGTGGAAATTTGTCGGAATTATGAACATGTCGGGGAATAACCGATAGAATTCCTACTGTTATTTCGAAGTTGATATAATCCAATGTATTTTATTTGCGTAACTATTATAGAAACGCGTATTTGCATCTCAACTTTTATATTTTAAATAAAATGTATTAATTTTTATTAATGATTCATATTGTCGAGACGGTTCTAAGTTTAGTTTTTTAAATAAATGGTGCCACTAAAATCAACCCGTTTTGAATTGTATATTTTGTAAAAACATTGACAAATGCAAACTATTTTTCGAAAAAGTTTATACATATATAAATTTAGACTTTTAAGTAATTATTTAGGAAAGTATATTATTGCATTACCTGCGTTATTATAAATTTTATAGAACTATACTGGATGCTCAGAGAACATTTTTTCAAACTTTGTTATCCGGTAATGTAATAGTATATTATGCAATGAGGATTTAATATAATTAATAATTATAATTAATTAAATAATTAATATAATAGTTGCATACACTATTTTTTCTACGACCCCATAATATTCGTATTTCCTTAATTTTTACTATATTTAAATAGATACAGAGAACTGTCAAGTTTAATTAATTTTTATATCTGTATGTAGTCACGGCCATAATGAATATTGGAATGTCGCATTCTTATTGGACATAAACTTGTATCGTAATGAAAAATCTATATTCCTATTGGATATAAGTAAATTTGTATCATAATGAAAATCTGTATCGTAATGGACATCATTAAAGTACAGGTTCAGTATATCTAATAATATGTACAATTAAAGTATGGGAGTAGAAAAACATTCTTTTTAAATGGCACGCTATGCTTTCCTTACTTTATTGCATTGTAAATTAAAAAGTAATGATTGCTTCTCTACAACTAAATGTTGTAGGAGTAGTACGTTGTAGTAATTGAAAATAGATTTCGACATTTCTAGATATTCAATGCAATTAATCAAAGAAACTCATAATTTCTGATGGCCCAAACTTAGATGCACACTGGTATTTGTAGTGAAAATACTAGACGACCAGAATTATATTTCTTCACACAATAGCTTTCTCTTTTACGCCAATAGGTCTTAGATAACTTGTAACTAGTTTAGTTTAGATAGGTATTTTGTTATAGCACAAACATATACTATCCCAATTTTTCAATAAAAATGCCATAAGGGGTAACAAAAACGTAGCAATGTATTTAAAAATTATAAGATATACAGGATGGGGTGCTACATTGGCCTCGGTTGATATACCTACAATAAATGGTAACATATTTAAAATGTTTTTGGAGCATATGTAAGTCCATTGGGAGCACATTCTAAAATTATTTTGAAATATACAGGGTGCTCCAAAAGGAAGTTACACATTAAAGTTATCAAAATTTAAATGGAACATCATGCATATTATTGCATATTTTTGACATGTTATGATGATGATGATTCGACATGATTGAATAATTTCAAGCATTAATTTTGTTTAATTTATTCTTGAAAAGTAGGCAGTGGTGCATTGGACGTTGCTTCATATTTATTAGAAACCAGACAAAAATTAACAAATACATATGTCTTATTACATACACATTTTTACCATAAACTTAATACAAAATAAAACAAAGAAACAAATGATTCAAATATCACTCCATGGATGTCCGCCATTTTCAATACATAAATAAATACTTGGTTGAAATGTTTTTATATTGGCAGGTGTTGTTTGTGGCACATATATTGTACAAAATTAATTTTCATACATCTCCACAAAAAGATCTGGACTCATTAGGTCTGGGGAGCTTGCAGGTCAAGTCTGTGAATCACCACGTCCTTTTACCTATTAGGGTATTGCCTATCCAATTAACTCAAAAAAGGAGCACCATCTAGTTGTAGCCGCATCTTTTGGCGGATATTCAGAGGTACGTTTTCCAAAAGTACGGGTAAAACTGCTGTAACAAATAAACATGGCATGTTTGTACCACATACGTAGCGGGAGATATTTCGAGCGTTATCGCGTTTGCGATTGGCCAACTAGCCGTATGTATGCTAGCAGCCTTGAATTGCGACTTAATATGTAGTCGTATCGTGCATAAACATTCCACGGTATGTTAGCTCGCTCAACCATCCAATGTAGATTAATTTATCCATTGAAATGACGGACCTCAATTTGAGCGATATGTGAATCATTAATTTCTTTGTTTTCTTTTGTAATATGATTATGGTGACAATTTGTATATGATAAGACGTGTATTGGTTAAATTTTGTTTGTTTTCGCATAAATATGAAGCAACGTCCAATAGGCTACTGCCTACTTTTTCAATAATAAATTAAACAAAATTAATGCCTGAAATTATTGTCATCATGTCAAAGTTACCTCGATTTAACCAAATTTTTAATACATAATCGCCAATTAAATCACTAAATTGACTTTTACAAGAGAGATACATATGTATTGGGAACTTTAACAATATTTAAAAGAGAAATCATTTAAAAACCAATTACTTATCTTAGATACAGGATGTTTCATTTAAAATAAGAAAATTATTGAGCATTAATGGTAGCTACAGTTAGAGGTAAGATTTTAACCACCTTGTATAATTTTTGGAAAACATCTTCATTTTAGCATTAGATGTAATGGTTGTGCTAATGAAATAATACTACTTGAAACACGTAACTTAAATACGTACGCTATAGGTACTCATTCTAAATATTGATCTACATTTTCAAAAATTGTCAAATATCTCAGAAACTGTTGAACCTAGATATAGGGAATATCACAGTAACTTGCCTTTATTTAATCTGCGTTAATATGTAATACTTATGGTATTGCATTTAAATTTTGACAACTTTGATGCGTAAGTTTTTTTGGAACACCCTGTATATTAGTTAGTTAGTATATAGTTGAAATAAGGAAGTTGCATTGTAATTGGGAGAAGCAGAAATCTAAAGTTATTCTAAATGGAAAGAACATGGCCCGAAATTATTACTTGAAAATTTAAAATTGCAATTTTTGTTACTTCTATTCTATATTTTTTAATCAACAACATACCCTGTTTACAAAATGACGTTTATTATTTGTCACATCCAGCCGAAGCCAACATAATCGAAATTTAAAATTCAACCGTAGCATACTGTTATAAAAGTAGACGGGGGATTCACCGTATGCGAGTGGCTGTTACTTTAGCCGCTGTACTAGTTGATGCCAATATGACCGCTATATGAATCGTTAAATACATTGAAAGTATACTGAAGGATGTCGATTTGTATTATTGCGAACAGGATGCCAATATGTACGTGAGCTATATATATATATATATATATGTATATATAGCGCAGATGAAATAATTTAAATTATTGTCATGAACATTATTACTAGGATATAGTGTAACAACAATAGCTTCTATGTAACGGGTTCGTTAATTTCTGCCTTTTTGTTCAAATTCCAGCTAGGCATAAGACTAAAAAGAGATAGCTTCAATACGAGTAACTAGATCTTATTTACCGGCGGTCATAGATAAACTACACTACTCTTGTCATTACAGATCAAACACAAATACAATAATTATACGAACACGATAAGGATATTCCATTGTCAATGTAAATCACTCATCAGATCTGCATTCTACTATACTATTATTTTCTTTCTAACCGTTCTTTATAGCATCGCGGTTTAAGAAATCTACTTTTATTAAATAAAAATGCATAAAAATATACATACTTTCGTTACATTTCAATCTATAGAACTGTATTATATAATGTAATCTCTACGTACTACTATGCAGATTATATACTTGTTTCTAATTGTAATACAAATTACATATCCTGCTAGAACTATATAGCTTTATTAGTAGGGTATTAACTTATTTCCGTAAAGATTAATTCATACATATGTGTATCGAATATGTATGTCGAATTTTATTCAAGCTTTTCTTTTTTCTATTCCTTCTTCAGGACTGTTGATTAAAATGACAAAAGTAAACAAAAAAGCAACGTTAACATTCCAAAGTACCTACAAAATCCAGCAATATTTTTAAGTGAATCGTTTTTCATAAATGGCAACAAACTAACTAAAAGGAACACCGACATTTAAACTGAACTACTTAAACTTAGAAATACATAACTAGACTCGGCAAAGGGAAGCAGTTTCCAATGCAGTGCAGTAAGAAGGTAGGCTGGCACGGAAATACGAGCGTCCGTATCAAAGTACACTTGTTCAGTATTATTCCACTGGGCTTTGTCAGTGCTTATCACATACTTAGACAACGTCGCATTTCGGTACGTTTCGGCAACGGCGTATTTCGAAGAAACTAGAACACGTAATAGCGAGTATGCCGGATATAGAATACTAAGGTAATATAATTAAATGTAAGTAAGGTACGACAACTAGCTGACGTGTACCAGCAGGTGGAATTGTAAACGCTACCTAAAAAGCACAAACTACAGTACTGCAATCCGTGGCGAACAATACAGCGAACAATTAACATTTAATATAGCTGTCCGTTTTATTTTATGTAATCTACCGTTCACTTTACTAGACCAAGAAGCATTTGTCTCCTTCTGAAGCAATTATTCGGATTATACATTACCAAGTCGGATAACAAAACTTTATGCCATCTGCTCGTGACTATGTTGAGAGAAGAACTCAAGCAGAATTGAAAGATAAAAAATTGTGGTCATGGGATATTTGATAGTTTTATTGACAAGAACTCAGATTTTCTCATACTAAGGCTAATTCGTGAAGATGCGTCAAAATATGCATTAAGTTGTCACAAGGATTGCTTTAAATTTGCAAATATAACATCACTCGGTGTGGAACGGTCGTTTTCATCATTAAAAGATATTTATTCCGCACGCCGCGCCATACTCATTTGATTGAAACAAGTGTGGAAACATATTTAATGATTCAAATATTTAATACATTCCAAAGAAGTTTTTTTATTAATATTTAAATTGATAATATATGTATAAATGTAATTAAAATTAGATGTATCAGTTTTTTTGCCATACTATATAGGTTGATTTTACATATGAACCCTTTCTAAATAATTACGTAAATAGTGGGAGTCTGTGTCCAGAATACTCACTTCATCATAATTCATTTGTGATCTGTAGTTCTGACTTGTTCAGTTAACGCAGAAAATAATTGTTTATTTACATTTCTATTATCACTTATATGTAAACTCAGCCTAAGTATCTTACAAATAGATCAAAACAACAGCATTACTGTATAAGACAAAACTTAATTCACTCGTTTGATAGACTACCTACATTGTCTACAACTAAGAATGTAAAGTTAACTACTTAGTGGATGGTGCAACGAAGATTGGGTGGACTATCATAATTAGACGGTGAGGAATTTCGAAAAACCTTGTTGGAATATAATTCAGGACTGCATGGGTTGCGTTTAAAAAATATTTTCTTTATACACAGCAATCGAAGCAGTCGGTGACGACCTAAAGCTGTGTTTTCTTTTAATGGAACACTCGGTATTAAAATATTACAATCGATTCTGCTAATTATTATAAATAATTTGACATAACTCTAGTTGGGTCTAAAACTCATAGTTACGGAGAGAAAAGCGACTAAAGTTGAAAAACCCTCCAATGTCCTCCATTTTATATAAGAACCGAAAGTGAATACTAAAAAACTAAGTACATATGACTAAATGAGCTAAGTTCTTGAGTAAAATAAGAGCATACACTCAACTTGAAATCATTCACCATTATTATAGGATGATCGAGTTGTCTAAATCCATTTCGGCCTTAGATTTTTCAAATGAAACACCCTGTATATTATTTTCGTGTGTTAAAGAGGACTTTCTAAAAATACCATACACGTTACTCTTTTAACTGACGGTTTTTACGCAAATTTACCACAAATGCAATATTTTGAGATTTGTTGGATTTAAAGGTTTAAAGCATCATGCAATGACACATGTAAGTAGTAATAAGCAAACCATAAAAAGATATTGAGTATACGAAGATTATAAAAATTTTACATCGAGTTAATGACAAGGAAAAATATTGGTAATCAAAAATTATTAAGTGTTACTACAAGAGATGTTGAAATAAGGCTACATGTAAACGAAGACACATTTAGAGCCGATCGGTAAATTATAATTTAACTTTTCGAGAGGTGTGTGCCGAAATACTCTCAAAACTGCGCGATTATTGCAATATATAACATTTTAAAGTATCCCGGTATTTTCTTTGGAAACTCCATCATTGTGTGTGATCATATTTAAAGTTCTAACATATACATATGTATAAGTACACAATAAAGTAATATTGGCTGTACATGTTTTCGTATACAATATTGAAAGGTTAATGGCTATATTTACTTTCTGAGGTAAGCTTTCATTCACAATTAGTGCCGAATTAAATTTTCTAGGAAATGAATTTTTATAAAGCAGTACACGTGTTGCAAGTTTCATGGCAAGTAGTGCATCATATATAACACTATAATTTATCAAAATATTATTAGTAGTATTAAAGGTGAATCTACCATATTTCATTATAGTTTAAACGATGCGTGACGAAAAACACTGGATCCCTTTCATTTCTAAGCAACAAAGTATACATAAATCAACACTACTAAATATAAAACTACATTCAGTTCGCGCTTTCAATCTAGAGTATACATTATTAAAATGATTCACAACATCTTGAATTGTTTTAAATATAATTGAGAACAAAACGAATCTCAATTGTAAACAATATATTCTAGTATCTGTATTGTATGAAATTAAAATAGTAAATAAGCGCTTCGTTTTCTAAACTTATCAGTTTTATTGCTCATTTAGCAATATGTACTATCGCAAAAATTCAGATATTTGGTTTTACTATCATTATACTATGTTTTACGCAGTATCATAATATTAGCCTAATACTTACAAGAGAAAAGTGTGAAATGGGCACATTTCCAATGGTATTGATATAATTTTGCTTCTTAACGCTAATCTGGATAAGACACCAAAACTAAATGTATAATTGAAAGATAACAGACAAGTGTTGCATATAGAAGCTGTTCTGTGTGGATTATAACATAGATACATATTTTAATTATATTTTATTATACTAGTGAATTTATGTACACTCGGTTAATTTAAAATCGACTCACCCGGCAAGCGACGTAGACCTAACGTCGCACACAGAAACTTTCAACATTTAACTGGATGTTTGTAGTAATAAAGCAATTTGCTTATGAGCAGGTAAAATAGCTACGTAATGTGAAATGAATGGGAAGATCGCTGCAGAAATATATTCTTTTTCAGATACTTTTAATACCTGCCTTATTACGTAGTATAGCGTTTGCCAACACCCATTGCCATTAATGACATATTAATATATGTATTTTTTTACCTTTATGTACTTATCTTTTAATTCCTGATTTATTTCCACTTAGAGGTCAATAAAACAATAAATAATTAAATACCAATTTATTCCATAACATATAATAATATGTTTTCGTTAAATAACTTCTTCAGTGGAAGAAATTGACATTTAATATGTGTCAAAATACTAATAATATAAATATAAATTGCCATGCCTATCAACAAAATTATCTAAAAAACAAAGAATTCATTGATATATCGAATTTTAATTATATTCACAAGTAATAATGAAGGAATAATTATTTAATACAACATTAGAAATTGAAATGATTTGAATTATTCGTATATCAATCTATTTTTTGTCAAGCTCTAACAATTCTGTTCAAGGACTAGGGAAAAACATGGCAAAAAAACCTAGTCAAGAGCTTAAAATTAATAAAATTCATGCGTGAATTAAATTATTGTAAATAACGCTTAAATTATCAATATCCGTTCTAAAATTTACCACGTTTTCATCTTTCTTAATGTATATCATTTCGTAAATTAATCTTTTTTTATAATTATTTTCCTTTTTTAAAATTTTAGTATTTTGAAAATCAAAATTATGTCGTCTATCTTTAGAGTGCTTAGATAAAGCAGTTTCAGCGGTGATGTTATGTGTAACAGTGTATTGATGGTTATAAATTCGTTTCTTTAAATATTGTTTGGTTTGTCCGATATAACATTTATTACAATCTTTGCAATCTAATTTATAAACGACATTACTTTGATTATCATGTTTAATGGGTGTTTTTAAATTTGTGAATAAATGTCTATTGTTTGTAGGTATGAAAGTTATGTGAATGTTTGATTTTTTTAATTCGTGTTTTATTGTGTCACTTAAATTGTTTATATATGGTATAGTGTGGTGTATGTTATTATTTGATTTTGTACCTGTGTACCACACTATACCATATATAAACAATTTAAGTGACACAATAAAACACGAATTAAAAAAATCAAACATTCACATAACTTTCATACCTACAAACAATAGACATTTATTCACAAATTTAAAAACACCCATTAAACATGATAATCAAAGTAATGTCGTTTATAAATTAGATTGCAAAGATTGTAATAAATGTTATATCGGACAAACCAAACAATATTTAAAGAAACGAATTTATAACCATCAATACACTGTTACACATAACATCACCGCTGAAACTGCTTTATCTAAGCACTCTAAAGATAGACGACATAATTTTGATTTTCAAAATACTAAAATTTTAAAAAAGGAAAATAATTATAAAAAAAGATTAATTTACGAAATGATATACATTAAGAAAGATGAAAACGCGGTAAATTTTAGAACGGATATTGATAATTTAAGCGTTATTTACAATAATTTAATTCACGCATGAATTTTATTAATTTTAAGCTCTTGACTAGGTTTTTTGCCATGTTTTTCCCTAGTCCTTGAACAGAATTGTTAGAGCTTGACAAAAAATAGATTGATATACGAATAATTCAAATCATTTCAATTTCTAATGTTGTATTAAATCATTATTCCTTCATTATTACTTGTGAATATAATTAAAATTCGATATATCAATGAATTGTTTGTTTTTTAGATAATTTTGTTGATAGGCATGGCAATTTATATTTATATTATTAGTATTTTGACACATATTAAATGTCAATTTCTTCCACTGAAGAAGTTATTTAACGAAAACATATTATTATATGTTATGGAATAAATTGGTATTTAATTATTTATTGTTTTATTGACCTCTAAGTGGAAATAAATCAGGAATTAAAAGATTAATGACATATAAACGCAAATAAAATAATAATACAGATCAATTTTAGAACCATAAGAAAAATTATTTATCAAAGCAGATAGACAGGAATCTATGTTCATCTTAAGTTTGTTTCGTTAAAAACACTGATTTTATTCGAGAATTAATAACAAAACACACAGTAAACAAATAATAATTTATTTCAAATAATAGAGAAGGTAAACGAAAAGGCAGTCAAACTGAAAACAAATTAATACACAGAAAAAACTTTGTAATTATTGGTTGGTTCTGAAGGACATTTTCTCCACCATCATGCGAACATTCATTCTCTAAAGTATATGTAACAAAATATTTAAAAAAATTTTTTTCAAAATTTGAAATTGGGCAGAAGGTATAAAGTTACCAAAAAAAGTCAAAATCCCGGTAAATTTCAAAAAAATGCAAAAATTACAAAAAAATACATTTTTTGTTGTAATAGTGAAAAAAGTGTTTTTAAGAGTGTCCTTAATGCATACAAAAAGTAATTAGACCCATTCTTGTTTTACTGAATTCGCACAAAAGACCTAAAGTTGCGAGCAGGGTTACCGCCCTGAAAATATTACGTTGGCTATGATAATGGATGAGAGACCACACATTAGAGAACTTGGCTACAGAAGGATCCTTAAATCCAGAAATGAGCCAAATTACAAAAAATGTATTTTTTGTAATTTTTGCATTTTTTTTTAAATATACCGGTATTTTGACATTTTTGCTAACTTTAGGCCTTCTGTGCGATTTCAAATTAAAAAAAATTTTTTTAAATATTTTTTCATTTATAATGACGCCTATGCGCAAGTTTTCCGCGTTATTAGAATTGTATTGCAGAAAAAAACGCGTTTTTCGATTCACTCTAATATGTAATAGACTTTTATATCTTGCCCCCATACATATTCTTATTCATGTAATTTCTTAATTACATAAATACTTAGAATTATAGTGAAATTGTATGCGATAGCGATTTAACTATACATATGTTAAGCTCGCATTAAGAAATTATCGGTTTAGGAATTTATAAATGATCCCTTGCATATGAAACTGGATTTAATAGAAAAATATATTGTATATACATAGATAGTAATTTACATACGTAGTAATTTACATATATAGTTAACCATACTATTACGGCTTTGCATTCGGGGGCCGCAATAAAGCATACCTTTAACGGGTTTTATGGCAGTTTGAGTCGATTCTAAATCAACCGAGTTTACGTGTTAGGAAATTTAGAATGCTGTATCCCATTGGCAATTACTAAAAAGAATTCAGTGGATAAAATGACTTCTGACGGACCTCCGAGTTCATTAAACCAAATTCAAATTAACCCAATAACGCATAACAACAGAGTAGACCAAAAAAGATTTTAGTGGAGCAAACTAATATTCCATGCTTTGATCTTAAGAGCACAAACTATTAATCGGAAGGTTCTAGCTGCAAGTACTACTTTAGTTACGAAGAAATAGACCAACAGCATATGTCATATTTAGGTGCTTCGTAAGTGATGTAGATGTAATAATATCTATAATTTTACTATATCGAGAGCAAGAAGTAATCCAAGAATTATTCCTCAATCCGCCACATCAACAATTCCGTAGCAAACGTGTCCTTCAGCTAGCGAAAATCACGCTAGATATGTTAATATTAAAGCAGTTACGAGAAAAATATAAATCATGAGAACTGCTTCTACTTGAGTCATTGGCTAAACTTTGTCATGCCACTGTACTTACCTGAGATGAACTTACATAGTAAATCAGTATGCACCCCGGCCTAGTGTTCTACGGATCTAGCTTCATCTCAACTACTAAAAATATACCCAGAATTAAACTCAGAGAGGCTCTTGGTAATCCTTTACGACGATGAGCAGGGGCGAATCGCGAAATAAAACATGCCATAGATGTTACGATTCAAGATTAATATTCTTATATTTCTTATCTTTCTTAGTCTTCGACTAGCACCTACTACACTTAATAAAGTAAAATAAATAAACATTCTGCTATTCTTGTATAGTATGTAACATTATACGTTCAGAAATTACAGAAATTACTTAATTTCTTTGTAATACTTTTTTAGAGTATTTCTCCATATATTTGTGTAGTAGGTCGCATCTGAATACAGAAGTTTTGTACGTGTGCGAACGTTTTGTCTCTTTGCTGTATCAGTTTATGCAGAGTATGGGGTTTATAAAAATTTCTACAATTTCAAATGAGAACGATTTACAATTCACTAAGCTTGCTAACAATGATTGACACTGGTAGCAGACACACCCATGGTGTTGTTACAAGTAGACTTATTATTATGAGCTACTACCTGTTACTGTATAAATTAAGCAAGCAATGAAACGGTGCACAAACTTGATTGCTATTAAGTGATATTCCTCGTCTATAGTCTTCGTTCTATTACTACCATCAAGATTGAAAAATAATTTGATAATAGAAAAAGCATGGACGTTATTTGTTAATAGAACAAATAACCATAAATTTACATTACAACTAGTAATAGTCCTAAGAAGGAAAATCATAAACTGAAAATATTTCGAATATCTTATTTCTGGCGCTTCTGTAAAGAAGCAGTGTCTCTTACCCTCTTAGGTCTAATTGGTGATAAACATTAGACGTGAACCAAGGTATTTTCCCACAATACATTCAAGTTATAATCTTGACAAGTCCCAAGGGTACGTTCATAGTGGCGCGACGAAGAGAGCGACTAGCGGCGAGACTTGAGTAACGACTTACACAAGATGTTGAAATCGTGGCTGTAGCACTATAAGCGCTAAGCTTTCACTATAGGTTCTTGTTTTCGTCGCTGCTCTAGTCTCGCCGCTAGTCGGCTTTGTCGCGTCACTATAAACGTACCCTTAGTGTTAACCACCACTAAAGTGCATTCACGATTGAAGCAGACGTGCATATCGTGATTGACGTCAAAACAATATTGCAAAATCGATTTGTTTACATTTTAGGTTAGAGTACCTACTACTGAACACAAGTGAAAAAACATTTTTTATTATAATCTTCACGACTTAGTCTCGGAACGGTCAGTCTGTCTTTGTCAGTCCATCCCTCCACATTTATCGTGACCGTTTCTTCGATAACGGTAACAGCGTCTTTTTCGTAATGTAACATTACGATTATCGAAGAAACGGTCACGTTAAATGTGGAGGGGACGGACTGACAAAGAGGGCACAGTGTGGTCGTTCGAAGACTAAATCGTGTCGAGTGTACCTTTCGACTAATTCTAAAACTTGTATTTTTAATAGATTCATATCGTACTAGACATTATTGTTGAGCAGATATCCATTACTGGATATCTGCTTTAGTTGAGGCTGTTGTTAGGGGCTTATTTAAAATAGTACTGTGGTAGTTTGCATTATCAACAATAATTACAGAAGGTGTCTCTAATCTACGCTCTCTTGTGTCTTAAACCAGGGTAAATAATGGACTCGATTTATTTCTGCATCATCATAGTAATCGAAATGACTTCTACCTTTTTGTAAATACACGAAATTATAACGAAATTAGAGCAAACGAACAGTAAACAAGCACACGACAAATGACGAGTGATATATATCAACACTGTACATTCGCACCATCATAAAAATGCATTCGCAGGGTGTAGACATTAACTTTCTATAGGTATTTTATTGTTTTTATGTCAGTGATTGAAAATTCTATGAATGACGTGCATGTCTTCGAATCTTGAACGGAGTATACCATTACTTGCCTCTTAATTAATAATAAATATTCCGACTGTCTTCTGTAAGCTTATCCTTAACTGTATAGTGCATATGAATAATATAAATAAATTACTAAAATTGATCATATTAAGTAATAATAATCGCAAATTATTTAGTATTACTTAATTATTTAGTTTAAGATAGGTTTGTATTTTGTGCAGATATTTTATAGTAACTAATTTATTATTACTACGATTAATATATGTATTTTTTGACCTTTATGTACTTATCTTTTAATTCCTGATTTATTTCCACTTAGAGGTCAATAAAACAATAAATAATTAAATACCAATTTATTCCATAACAGATAATAATATGTTTTCGTTAAATAACTTCTTCAGTGGAAGAAATTGACATTTAATATGTGTCAAATTACTAATAATATAAATATAAATTGCCATGCCTATCAACAAAATTATCTAAAAAACAAAGAATTCATTGATATATCGAATTTTAATTATATTCACAAGTAATAATGAAGGAATAATGATTTAATACAACATTAGAAATTGAAATGATTTGAATTATTCGTATATCAATCTATTTTTTGTCAAGCTCTAACAATTCTGTTCAAGGACTAGGGAAAAACATGGCAAAAAAACGTAGTCAAGAGCTTAAAATTAATAAAATTCATGCGCGAATTAAATTATTATAAATAACGCTTAAATTATCAATATCCGTTCTAAAATTTACCGCGTTTTCATCTTTCTTAATGTATATCATTTCGTAAATTAATCTTTTTTTATAATTATTTTCCGCTGAAACTGCTTTATCTAAGCATTCTAAAGATAGACGACATAATTTTGATTTTCACAACACTAAAATTTTAAAAAAGGAAAATAATTATAAAAAAAGATTAATTTACGAAATGATATACATTAAGAAAGATGAAAACACGGTAAATTTTAGAACGGATATTGATAATTTAAGCGTTATTTATAATAATTTAATTCACGCCTGAATTTTATTAATTTTAAGCTCTTGACTAGGTTTTTTTTGCCATGTTTTTCCCTAGTCCTTGAACAGAATTGTTAGAGCTTGACAAAAAATAGATTGATATACGAATAATTCAAATCATTTCAATTTCTAATGTTGTATTAAATCATTATTCCTTCATTATTACTTGTGAATATAATTAAAATTCGATATATCAATGAATTCTTTGTTTTTTAGATAATTTTGTTGATAGGCATGGCAATTTATATTTATATTATTAGAATTTTGACACATATTAAATGTCAATTTCTTCCACTGAAGAAGTTATTTAACGAAAACATATTATTATATGTTATGGAATAAATTGGTATTTAATTATTTATTGTTTTATTGACCTCTAAGTGGAAATAAATCAGGAATTAAAAGATTATTACTACCTGGATATTGCTTTCAAAATACATTAACTATAAGGTAATATTGATTTACGCAATATTAGAATGCTACCGCAATCATAACGTAATATTGATTTTTTTAATGTATATTCGCGGTTGCAGATATTGTTAAATAAGTAACGTAATATAAATAACGGATACGAAATTTTATCCAAGATAGCAACGATAAATTCTGGAAATTCTATGCTTCTATAATATGTAACTGTATTTTTATTTGAATATATGAATCATATTGTGTTTTTTATACTTATTACACCGCCACATGGAACTTATCTGCCGGTAAATACCAACGTCCTATCAAATTTAAAATATGTTAACGTATGTCAATATTGAATCGCCATTTTTCGCAGAATATTTTATTGCAGATAAAAGGTTTGCCTTTTTTCCTAAATATTCATGTTGCTCCAGAATTATGTAGATTTGTCTCATAAAGTATTTGAAATACCTTCATCAAGATAGAGAGGTTAGACATAGGGCTTGCAATAAACTTAGCAACCGGGAAATCTTCGAAAATCAATAACGGCGTGGTTTAACAACTCGGATTATCGAAATATTCAAGAAGTAACTGTTCCAGTTT
This sequence comes from Holotrichia oblita, assembly GCA_023690525.1. NCBI lineage: Eukaryota > Metazoa > Arthropoda > Insecta > Coleoptera > Scarabaeidae > Holotrichia > Holotrichia oblita. The sequence continues at coordinate 52,983,302 of CM043022.1, forward strand.
TCAACTGACGAGGTTATAGCCATAAATCAATAGATGGGAGTATTTAGTAAACAGGTATTAAATCTTGCGAATCACCTTGAGCAGCTGAACTTACAGAGGAAATTAAACGGTTAGCGGAAAGACGGTTTATTAAATATTAGTCGAAGGAGAATGTAGCAACTTATTTATGTGTTTACGTAAAATCTAGATGTTCTTAAATTACGAAAAAAACAGGAAAGATGACATTTACTTGTTAACATATCCATATACATAGGTATGTATTTCCAAGAAACGAATTATTTACGAAGTTAGAGGAATCGCTCCTATACTTTACCGTTATATTAAATTGCAGAATCTAATGCTTATGTGTTGAGATTCGTCGTTGTATCTCACAGTTATCCTGTTGCTTCATCAGTAATTAATTACTTAAATGTTATAGTCAAAAAATAACAAATTTTACGTAATTTGCTGTATCTTGTTTGAAAAGTGCATTTTTTTTGTTTATTTCTCGGCGCTGAATACGAAAATAATAATAAAATTAAAAACTTACGTTAGTTGTAGTTTTCAAAAATGAGTTTTTTCTTATTTTATTTTTAAGAAAAAATTTAAAGATACTTTACTCTTTTAGAGTAAGATTAAGTAGATTTAACAAGTTTCTCTCAGATTTTGTCAAATATTCGATTCGACTCAGTAACTTCTATCCAGTAACCTTTGCGCTTTGTAACTACTTATATACCCAAATACGGCTTCTAGATTTTTAGAGAATATTCGAGAGTTTTCTATTCAATTCCATAATATTCGTGACAGTGGCGTTTGTCATTTGTTTGTATATAGGGGCTGTTCAATATAAGGCGAACAGGCAGTTACAGAGTGTTAATATATAGGGCACATGACATCACGTATTTCTAAACAGTGAATTAGTATTAAAAAGATAAAACACTAAACACTTTAACCCACTGAACACCAAACAAGTTTTAACTAAAACACCGACGCGTTTCAACAGCAATGCTGTCATTTCTCTCTCTCTCTCTCTCTCTCTCTCTCTCTCTCTCTCTCTCTTTCCTAGTGTACCGATTCCAGACACCTTGACATACCTCGAGGACTTGTTGCTTCAAAATAGTTTGAGTCAACAATGTGTCCAGGAATATATTCGCTTAACTGACATCTGTATGAAACAGAACATTTTTCAATTCAACGGGGGTTTTTATGAACAGCTGGAAGGAACGGCAATGGGTAACTCCTTGTCGCCCTTTTTGGCTAACCTTTTCATGAGCCGTTTTGAAAAGGACTTAGAATCTGAGAGCGAATACTTTCCTAGGGTTTGGTTGAGGTATGTGGATGATATTTTCGCTATATTTGACACTAAAAAATGTAATATTGACGATTTTCTCAATAGATTAAATAATCGGTTCGAAACCATAAAGTTCACTTGTGAAAGAGAAGAAAACGGTCAGCTACCCTTTCTAGATACTTTAGTAATTAGAAATAACAATAGATTAGAGTTTGACGTGTATAGAAAGGAAACCAGTACACTTCGCTACATTCCTTCAGACTCCCATCATTGTGTTCAACACAAAATGGCAAGCCTGAATTTTTTGGTCCACAGACTTCTCACTTTTCCCTTGAACAAGGCGAGTTATGAGAAAGAGCTTAAAATTATAAAAGATGCGGCCAAGTGTAATGGTTTCCAGCCTCAGCATATCTATAAGTTAATTAGGAAGTTTAATTATAAGAAAACTGTGAAAGAATCTACGACTTTTCGAGAGGATGTTAAAGCTTCACCCGTTGTGACCCTCCCTTACGCTCCCTTTATCACTAAAGGTTTGAGTAAAATCTTCAAAGAGCTAGATCTCAGAATAGTTTACAGTTCTGGGACTAGTTTACGAAGTCTCATCGGTAACCCTAAAGATAAAATACAACCTCTAGAAAAGTCAGGTATTTACGAAATCAATTGTAAAGATTGTAATCAAAAATATATTGGGCAAACCAGGAGAGCTGTCTCAACTAGATTCAAAGAGCATATGGCTCATCTTAGATTTAATAGAATTGAGAAATCGAGCGTTGCCCAACACATTTTTGAAACAGATCACAACATCGATCATACGAACGTTAAATTAATTAGACAAATAAACAATTGTAAGTTTCTAAATGTTTTCGAAAGTTTAGAAATATATAAAAATAAGTCATGTGTAATGAATTGTGACAATGGCCCTATACCGTATTCGTCATTGTTTTCGTTAATCGGAAATTAATGATGCGTATCGGATTGACCGTGCATAACATTTAGGTTACCTGTTTTTGTAGATTTTATTTTAATTTAGTTTTATTATCGCCTTGATAATGACAGCATTGCTGTTGAAACGCGTCGGTGTTTTAGTTAAAACTTGTTTGGTGTTCAGTGGGTTAAAGTGTTTAGTGTTCTACTTCTGCACCAAGAGATCCAGTGAAGAACTTTAAAAAGATAAGTTTATTTTCGCTTTTAGCACAACAAAAATAGTAACATTTCGTAGATTTGATTTTGGATGCATTTTGGTTGTTATAGTGCAATTGCATTTATCTGGATTGTAAGCTATTGCTAGTAAAGCTTAAAACTCCTCAGTTAGAAATATTCTGTTACAAACGTGGCAATACAAGAATAGATTTAAAATATTCATTCACACAATAGTAAAATAGGCAGCTCGAAGAAAGCTTTAATAAAACCTTGGTAAATATTTTAAAATCAATAATATATTAGACTTTTTATCGTGATACACATCTCACTCTACTGCCAGAAACATGTTTTGGCACAGATTTTATTTCACATAAATTCTCTATTCCATTATTAAAATTGACAGCATCTAAATATAGCATAATGTAATAATTAAAACTTATCGTTCCACTGCACCGCTTGGATGCAATAGTTCGAAAACTACATAACTTTCGTAACATGAATATTATCATAGAGTTTGATGCTCAAACGACTAGGAAAAGATAATTTAATACACGGGATAGTGCAATGAACTAATGGTAGTTAGGAAAAAGTTAGACTCTCTGATACAGGACTAATCAGAAACGGAAATGAGAAGAAAAAATACAACGAATACCAGATCCATTTGATTACTTGATGAGCAATGATGAGGGTTAACGTCGCTCTTTACTGCCTAACCCTAAATGAATTAACAGGAGAAGGTCAGAACGGTAATTTCAGAGGACCGAAGGGTTTAATTTGCATTCCCACAGCGCCGTGCATGAAGACAGTGCGTTGTTGTGACTATGTAGGCGCATACATGCACACGCAGTTTTTCAACCACTTTACACGGTCTGTATTTACACATCGAGTTTGTTTGTGAACGATAATTCTATTACTCTGAACTAGAAATAAAACAAATGTACAAAACGAATAATGTTGAGAGAGTAAAGACAAATGTGAAAATTTACATTACTTAGACGAAAAGTGTAGGGCTGTTCAATTAAGTATACAAGTTTAATTTGATGCAAGTTGGAAAATATATTTTCTGTGATGTATTATCTCTACTATACGGAAAGTTACAATCAACTTTATCTTAGAAGATGTTGATAATCTAATACAAACTATACTTGCTCATTCGCATTTACCCTCCCCGGGACTATTGAACTGTTGCATAGAGAAATACACGACGAAACTGCTAAGCACTAGTAAAGGTATCATTCTTTCGTTTTTCTACTCCCATACTTTAATTGTATAGATATTCTGAATCTGTACTTTAATTATGTCCATTACGATACCGATTTTCATTATGATACAAGTTTACTTATATCCAATAGGAATATACAGGTTTTACATTACGATACAAGTTTATATCCAATAGGAATGCGACATTCCAATATTCAATATGGCCGTGACTACATATCTGACAGATATAAATATTAATTAAACTTGACAGTTGTATATGTATCTATTTAAATATAGTAAAAATCAAAGAAATACGGATGATATTATGGGGTCGTAGAAAAAAATAAGTCGTATTCATTACAATACTCGGCTTGTAATTTTCATACTCGTGTCTTAATAGCTATCATTAAATGCTCATTGCATAATATACTATTATAACCCCCTAGAAAGCCAAATAAATGAAGCTGTTTCATCAAAACCGACAACTGCAACATCTATTCGATTACTGCAGCGCCGATTGTACAGGTGTGTTCAAAAAACTGGAACAACTCTTATAAACATAAATCCGTGCCGTGACATACACCATATTCAGATTGTCATAATAGATTTTAAAGGTTATACATGAATATGTCACATTACAAATTATCAAAGAATTTCTGATACATTTTCAATTTCTAACAACCACTTTGATATTGATGCAATTAATCAAACAAACGTCTGCTTCACACAGTAATAGTTTAGTTGTCCCATTTTTTATGTACACATCTGTACATTCAATGTTCAAAATTTAAGACACAATCTAATATAACTAATACTAATTTGATGAAACAAATACAGCGTTTCAGTGATTCATTCTTACAGTAACAGAAAACTTCCGTAAAATTTATTTCTTAGCATACCAATAGTTTGATATCCTATCGTAGAAAGTTCGATCAGTTCATAACAGTAAGCTTGTAATTCCTATATCATAGGTTTAATAAAAAGTATTTGAAACAAAAATTACACGCATTTACATAATGTTCTTCATGTGTTGCAAAGATTTGGACAAGATTATCTAATCTGTCATTATATCGTTACTTGCTTTGAACGGTTAAGGCAGCTACTTATGTTAATTCACTTCGAATCAAAAAAGTGTAAGACAAAATTACTTAGCATGAAATAAAAATGCCGAATGCAAAATTACTCGATGTACAAATCTATTTTCCCAAATACATACTTTCTTTACTAACTGGACAGATATGAAACAATTTTTTTAGTTGATGGCCTAAGAATTAAGTAACAGTGTAAAACATAGAACGGATGAACTTGACTTTAAGGTAATAGTAATGGCATAAAAATTTACCAAGTAAGAGAAAATTGAGATTATAATTTTTTATGGAGGGAAACCGAAATTACCGGAACACTACAAAGCAGATAAATTTGCGGTAACCACGTGGCCTCTTTCTTAGGCCCGGCTTTTCAATCGCTGTTTAAAAAATTTTAACTGACAGGTAAATCCAAACTACTGGCTAAAGTGTTTATCGATCTCACAGTTTAAACTAACTGCAGGTCAAAGTACGTATAATCTAACCTAGCAAGCTAACTTGAAGTTAAACTTAACTACCAGCCAGTTAACAGAAACAATTAACCGCCGATTGAAAAACTGGGCCTTAGCCGAATATGTCCGATGAACACAATACGCTAAGTGGAAAATGTTATTTATATGAATCCATCGGGAACCGGAAAATTCTCCGAAAACAATTCACCGACGGAAAATTCCCCGACTACAATTCCCCGATAAAAAAATCCCCGACAGGAAAATTCCTCGAAGGTTAAACTTCCCGACAGATAATTCACCGTATGGAAAATTCCCCGACAATAACAAGTTTCCCTTCCCACTGTATTTCGGCTTAGGACGAGCAGCATTACACTGGCGTGTTTAGATTTTTTTTGTTTTTTCTATAATAGAAGTTTTTTGTCCTCTTTTTTGTTTTTTACGTAGTATAGTAATAATAACAACAATAATCGAAAATATTGAAATAAATATTGCTGCCATAAGAGGTGCAAAAAGGTAAAAGGTATAAATGTGTGCCTGTTCTTTGAAAAAAATTTCGATTAACTCTTACAAACCTGTTACAGACATTTTGGGACAGACTTTGTATGTTGGTAAATAATCTTTAAAAATAACTATTCTTTGATGGAAGTTTTATTTCAAAAGAAATGCAAAAATTTTGTGTATTTTATGAAATTAATTAATTAATTAATGAGCGACATATATTTATTTAACTGTAATGCAGCATAGCCCGTTTTTGTTGGCTATAGTCACATTTGTACTGAACTCCGTTTGACGTGTATTCTCGCAAGGTAGAAATATAATTGCCAATGCTCAAATGATTTTATTATTTATGTACATAATTAATATTATATACCTACATATTAATTCAACAATTTCCAACCCTTCTCGCTCTCATATCCCTTAACCACGTTCATTATTTTCGAGTACCCTACTCGCCATATCACTGCTTTATATAGAGTACTTTTTCGTAGGCATATAGATTAGTTAATTTTAATGGTAGGTAAATAATTAAACAACTTATGGTCTTTTATTTTTATGTAAAATTTACTCCAATAACTCCAGTAACTTATGTCATTTAAACTAATAATTATACCAATAGATTGTAAATAATCTTGTTCATTTTATAGACAGAAATTTAGCCAAACAGCATCCTTAATCCAAGAAGATTAAAACAAATTGTCACCTATGATTTTTTTACCATATTTACCAGCACAATTTAAAAACATTATCATTACTTTTGTTTACGGACAATGCAAAAAAATATGTTGAGCCTCTTGATAGTTGTTGAAAGGAACTAATACAGTAAAACCTGTCTATAGTGTAACCCCTATAAGTAAAATACAATCGTAATTATAACGGTCAAACGTTTGCGTCTCCCTCCCAACTAAGCTTTATAGGTATTCCAACTACAGCAGGCATTTTATAGTGGAACTTGTCACGTAAAACTGTATTTGAACTTCTTCGATTCAATAGATTCTATTTAAGAAGTTCAAACGAAACTCTTACTTCCCAATCTTGTATTATAGACCAAATATATCGGGAAATAAAAGATACGACCTCAAGATTATAAAATATCTAAGCTAATTTATGATCTGAGCGATACATGGTAATTCTCTTGACTTAATGCGGGTAAGACCAAACAACTTCATCATTATACATAATAGTGCCAGTAATTGCAACATAACCAATCACTAAAAAATTGTGTATCATATGTGTTATCCAACTTATAAAACCCTTTAGCTTAGGTGCTTCCTTCCGTATGCCTAACATGCTGTAGTGAATATAGTTAGTCTGCTTTCTTGGTGGTAAATTACAACAATTATTTGTTTAACATGTATCGATACACTACTAACAGAGAAAGTAATTTATAAAGTACAGTTATACCGTGGAAAGTTTTGGTGTTAGTTGTAAGAAGAATAGAAGTTGTTAATGCAAGAATCCAACAAATCAATATAACAAATGTCATGGTTTAATTTCCGTGGTAATTAATGTCATTCATTCATTGTAGTTAACATGTTTATAATTACAATAAAATGTTATTTTCTACTATCTCCACAAGGTTTAATCCTGTGAATATTATATGTATGAGCACAGATGGACTGTTGTTGCGTACATTTTAATTACTACTAAATTGTTAGTGTAATTAAATACAAACATTCAAAATGCAATGCCTAATACGGCGGCCATAATCACCAGCATATAGAGTGTGGAAAATACCTGATTACTATCCTGTTTAATGACTAATTTGACAAAGTATAATTTCAACAAAATGGTGTCATGCGATGTGTAATATGTTCTTAGAGTGGACCAATTCGGAGCGAAAGCAGAGGCGTGACTAACGAATTGGTTCCCGCGTGCCCCATCGCACATACGATTACTTAGTATGTTGTCCACGGTCATCGTGTGTGCACATATAATAGTAGCAGGAAAGTGTATCCACGCCTCTGCTTTCGCTCCGAATTGGGCCACTCTAGCAATACTGTTAAAGTTCTATTTTGTTTGTAACATATTAAAACAAGTAAAAACAAAGCGTTTGACAAGAATAACCATAGCTGCGTAATTATTAGGTGCTCCACTATTCGCTGCATACAACAGTAGTATATCTTAAATACCACCATCCAATGCATCCCATCCAAAAGGAAATAACACTACATGCACGGTTATATACCAGAAATACTTTTTCCACTGCAGCCGCTTAACGAATATTGCACATTAGTCTTAAAGAAATATTTTTAAATATATAAAATATCCATCTACTTTTAATGACGTGTGCACACTGCCAAGATAATCTGAGTGTCTACCTTATACATAAAATATTTCAACCATTCACTAAACGGAACTTACATATTGTTTTTAGTGTTACACAATCTACATAACAGATTTCAAAATCGCGTTGGACATTTAGTGTGTCAGTTTTATTACTTCTGTATTTCTTTTATATAATAATTCCGTCCATGAAAATTTTATATCATAATATCACCACCGTTTCTATGAACTATTAATTAGTAAATCTAAAATTCTTAAGTACATTCAATTTTGAGTAAACAAGTAATAACAAGTAATCTTTAACTTAAATTTTAATGAACATTTCATGAATTTTGTTTTCACTAGAAGAAAGGATGTATCGCATCCCATTTGAAGAAATGAACAAGACTAGCGGAAATACTAATATTAATATCGCTATAGATTATGACATATAAAACCGCATTTGTTGAATGATCCTGCGTGGTATAACATACATATATTTCAATAATTATTGCGACGGGGACTTTTTCCTCTGTGTAGAAAGAGATATTAAATAACACTTTGTCATAAATCAATAACTTTAGAACACTGAACGATGAGAGATTGAAATATATTTAATAAAAATACATTTTTTAACAGTGGCTTTCTATCACGGCCATAGAAAGACATATAATAGATGATACGAGAATGAGTGGATCTTCCGACGGTGCTGACTATTACTGCCACTTTAGTAGACTTACTTTAGCTATTAAATACTTTGCTTAAATACTTCTTCTCGTTTCATTATTTTAGTATATTCTCGTATGGTATAATATGTCAAGATGGATTAGTTTTAAAATTACATACCATTATTTATTTAAACTTGTGGAACTATTATGTTGGTAACGCAACTTTGAAATTAAAGTCTAGAGATAGTTAAAACAAATACCGGCATAATATCGTCAAAACGGTTGTGTAAGAGAAACTTTGTTCGTTCCCAAGTTACACAATAGAATAGATATCTCGCATTATCCGCAAGAAATGGCCACCGCCACTGCTACATTACATACAAAGTTTAATCACACTGCTAGAGGAATTTTGTACAGTTGACAGTAACATTGATGTAGCAATTTACTTAGACTAATGCTTGTTAATAATGTATATAATTATGAAAAATTGCGATAATTTTTGTATAACAAAAGTAACTAACATTCAAAATTATTCTCAGAGTGCTTCTAAAAATGATTGCAGTGCAAAATCAATAAACTAAAGCACTTCGCGAGTCATGAATCAAATTAAAGACGAAGAAAACTCCTTGACTAATCGTTAACTTCTTACGTTTTACATGGCACTCAAAATTAATTAATTAAGAAGATATTTAACGAAAACATATTATTATATGTTATGGAATAAGTTGGTATTTAATTATTTGTTGTTTTATTGACCTTCAAGTGGAAATAAATCAGGAATTAAAAGATAAGTACATAAAGGCCAGAAAATATATATATTAATTAAATATTTCTTGTTAAAATTTTGAATTCTAGGTTACATTTAAAAAATTTTAAATTAAATTGGTATTTCTAAAAGAACGATCTTATCTTATAAACGCGTGTGTTAGAGTAGGCGCCTTTGCTTTCTTCGCTAGATGAAACTTCAATACAATTCATCGTTCAGACAGTGTTGTAAATCTAACGATTGCTATACCTAGTTTATATTGATAAAATGGTTACTTTCATTACCACTTTTGACAGAATAAAAGCTTAATAATTTATTTCAGACTTACAATGCACTTAGGCCGTCGCTGGTAGTCCAATAAGGAAGAACGGTTGCCTTCCACTGGTTTCTGCATCCGTCATTCACGTTAATTTTTACGAATCTGTTTATGAAGTCTTGATTGTTTCTAACGCTTTTTGTTCAGATAAACATTCCAAATTTAATGTTCGTAATAATCTCAATGTACTTTTTTTTTGTAATTTTACTTATAACTTACCGAGAAAATCCGTCGATGTGTGAAATGTGTTGGAATGTTACATTTTATCCACTAATTTCCAGTAAATTCAAATATTTTCAGTAACCTTTGTCTGTGCTTCTGGCTGAAGATGGCTTACGACCGCAGAAGATCTACGTTGGCCTTCCACAGTACACAAATTGCTAAACAAAAATTACAAAACACTGCTGTTAGATGTGTGACTGTTACTTTCTCCTAGTCATACTAACTTTACCACACAAAATTTTACTAATGTAAATAGGTGAATTTACTAGGTGGTTTTTGAGTATTACAATATTTGTGTTTTTCTCGAAAACAGCTTCTTATCTCTGTAAAGTTAATTTTCAAAAAATCTATTTGTCTTACATATCTACGTCATACGTATCTTACATCTTATATAATGTATTTTTCCACCGCCAATTCTTACATCTTGTTTGAAAGTTATTAAGGTAAAATGCCGAAAACATTTCGATCATGTGATTTTAAATAAAAACAAACAAAATAGTTATTTACGATACACAAGTTAAAATCGCACTTTTAACACTTGTATCGTAAATAACTATTTTAGAATCAGTTATGAAAATTATCTATGAAAGGAGGACAGAATTAAAATTTTTAAACACTAATCCGCGTTTTTGATGGTAATGAATCAATTGGCACTACATATAGTTCCTATCGCCATAACAGTCAATGATGTTCCAGCGCGACATTTACGGTGGGGTCTACGACCGTTATTAGATCAACGTTTTCCTAGCCGTTGTACTGGAAGGGCAGATCAAATCCCTTCGCTAACGCGAAGACCAGATCTAGCACTTAATTTCACTACTTCTTTGTGTGGAGCCATAAGAAAGTATAGAATAGTACCTATATGTAACATCAGTCAATTTGCTAGAATACAAAGGATAATTGACGCTGCTTAACATATTCGGCATATCCTGACAACCAAGGTAACAAAAACCGAAATATGGATATGCGTATAGTATATACAAAATATGGGCTTCCATTACGAACAAGAAATGCAGAAGTTGAATACGATTTCGTAATGAATGTTTTTATCTGCGGTTTTAACTAACTATTATTACTTTATTTTTAAATTGCATAAAACAACAGATTGCAAATGGTATATGGTGTTTATCTCGTAAACATCAAATAAGGGTAACGGCAGTTCATATAAACTTTAATATCATAAAACAAATGTTTAATCTTCTCTCTCACCTGAATAATCAGTTGTGTTGTATACAATAACAAACACTTTAAGTCTTCAAAATTAACTCTAAATTAAATTCCCGATTAATTGAATTAGCATGTACTAAGCAATGTACGAAAGCAGATCTTTAGTTATTCGCTAAAAAAAACTCACATTTAACTTGAGAAAGATGGTACATAGACTTACAACTTAAACCTACAACAACAATTATTTTTCTTTTATAATTTGTTGGGTAATGACGGTCAAAATTAAGTTAAGTTTAATATATTTCTCCTTTTACGTTTCGATACAGTGTTTTGTAACATTTTCAATCAAGTATACCAAACACGGTCAACAAATAGGACAAAATATAAAACAACAATTATTGAAATTCCGTCTAGATCTTCATATTTTTTATATCATACTTGTTTGAACTAGCTACTTAATGCAATCAATTATTTTAAATGTATATGATCTACATAAATATAGAATTTTCTACACCTACGTTGAGAATACTTTTAAAATGAACTCAATTTCTTCTACCGATTCTTGGCTGTCAAAATCTCAAGGGTGTATATGAGAAAGAATAATGGTCTCTTAGATTCTCGTACGTGACAAGCTTTGCACCTTATTTTTCTTTCTCATGTATTATACGCGAAATTGGTTCGTAGTAATATTGTAAGCGTGCTATGTGAACATCAGTTGTTGGACTATATAACACATACATACATATATTATGACAGACAGGTTGCTATCTTAATATTTCAGTAAATTTTATTATGTTTGAGAAGAATAACTACATACATAGTATGTGAACAGCGTTTTGATGCATAAAATAAATTACTGAGAACAACTTTATATATCTTTGTTGCTCTGTAGTTGATGAAACTTATAGAGTACTTTATTTGAATTATTGTTATATATTTTAGTGCGTTATTATTCGATTATTAATTATAGCTACTTATACAAGTATAGCCCGTGAGACACAGCAGCATATATTGTATATGTCGCGGCCATATACCGTAATGGGCCATTTCATAAAAAGTCTAGACATATCAGGAAGTGCCGACATATTATGTCATTTTTAATTATTTTGTACTCTTAATGAACTGTTACACAAAGCCGCCGTTTCAATTTAGACAACTAGTGTTCTGATTGTACATGGTTCTTTCAAAGTACAATTTCAAAATGGCGACCACACACGGGAATGTGGCGTCAGTGGTTGTTAAAAAAATCAGTTTACAAAAAATTTACACAGGACTATAATAAAAATTTTAATTTTTACTTCCACTGAAAACAAAAAAGGGAGAAGAAATTCCTAATCAACTGTTGAGAATTTTCTTCTCACAGAGACTCCGAAAATTTTATTAGTTTATTGTCATAGATTTAAAACAAACGTGGCCGGACTGCTTAGTAGTTCACGGCAGAACTAGACGCTCTCAAAGCCAATAAAGTGTAGAAAGGTCCAATTAAAATATAGAAAATATGGTTGGTAGGACTGCAATTTATTCAGTAGCAAAAAAATCATTTCTTCTCACAGAACAATTAGAGTTTGCCATACAAAGCTTTGCTTGGATGTCAACCGAAAATAAGACTTTCTACAGGTAATATTTCTGTATCACTTGCTAGTACATTAATCGAAAGAAGAACTGCAGAATATTTTACAGGATGCTATCGAAGAATCTTAATACGTTGATAATATTTTAGGCAATTCTTCTGCATAAAATCCGCACATTACTGTAGAAACAACCCTCGTGAGTCAAATAGCTTGCAAATATCGAATTATGAACGTTGGTTCGGTTCAGGTTGCATCATTTTTGTCAGTTAATTAAAGTTATTAACTTTATAACCAAAATCTTCTGCATCGACTTAAATATGTTCTTTTATAGATCCATTTACATATAAATATCACAAAAACAAACAGAGTCATATTCATCCTGTCACCAAACAATATACAATAGGTTTAAATAAAAAATATTGATATTATGAACTGTCAGTGTCAGAACTGATAAAATTTTTAAACTTTACATATTATGAAAACTATATATGTACTATTCTTCAACAATTCTATTGCAGTGAAAACTCGCAACACAAGCTGCTTATTTTCTACTATGATTATATTCACTTAAATAGTACAATCACTATCTAACAATTTTTAAAGAATTCAGACATTTTGAAATCTCTACTACAAAAATTAATTAGTTCCCATATTCTGAGATAGTTTAATTTTTTATTACCTAGTTTATGCAGTAGTTAATTTTCGGTCGGTATTTTATATAATCGAATAATTAAATGTACGAAGAGTACAGTCAGTTCTTGTATTGTTGGTCCAGCCGAACAGAAAGATGATGATTAGGCGAAATATACCCATCAAATCAGGAGTACCTAAACTAAAGCTAAAAGATCACGTGTATCGAAGCTGAACTTCACCAAGTAATTGTGCAAGTGGTTATCTAACACCAGCTAACGTAAGAGTTAGGTGAACTTACAATTTATTAGATTAAAAGACTCGTTCATACCTTCTTGTATGAATGGATTTAGAACAGAAGCAAAAGTGGGTATAAGCATAAGCGGACCGTAGTGTGTTCTCCGCTGTTTTCAGTACAATCTCAACGATTTTTCAGATGTAAACTCACGCTATCGATAATATCTTCGAAAATATCTGAAAGAACGCTACCACACACAGAAAAAGGATTTCTATATTTAAGAAATTATTTTCTCTCGAGGAAATCCATTTAACCTAAGTAATTTTTTATTTGTTAAGAGAAATTTTACTATCTATAAGTTAATTCAATAACTTGGGAACAGTAAATGAAAAACTTAAAATCAGATTTGATCCAAGAAATAATTTGTACAGAAAAGAATATCGTTTACTTGATGGAAATAACCAAAAAATGCTATAGGTGGCGCTTCTGCCACTATATGCAACTATACAATAGACGTAATATGTGCACATGTGCTTTTGTATTGTGATTATAACCTTATACACCTTTTCTTATAACAGCGTACAAAATTAAGGACATTCAATACCTGGAAATGTTAGTTCCTGTGATTAAAATAGTATTCAGGCTTTCACAATCGTCGTTGAATGCAGCTTTTCGGTGGTTTCTCTATCATATATAGAAGGATTTTGATTTTATTGCAGGTGAATCTTATGATTTTCAGAAGTGAAGTTAGAACCAGGAATTTTCTACACGACAGGGAACACGAGAATCGTAAACCAGCTTATTTCTGTACTTATTTTAGCTACATTCTTGCATATTTATTTCAAGAAATTAGAATTATCAATCACGATTAATATATACCTACTTATTTAAATATAATAATATATTTAACCCAAATCAAATAGTGCTTTAATTTAAATACTACTTTTTCTTACTGTAACCCAATAAACTTTATATAAGAAAGTTAATTACTTGGATATAGTATTTAACATTTCTTGCATTAAGTATTATTTTCTTTAAACAAGAAAATGATTTCTAAAATTCAGTATATAATTTCTTGAAATTCCAAGAAATTAAATTTCCTTCTCGAAGAAAATAAGTATTTGCTTATATATGAGAATCAGAATGACTTTAATTAAGTTATTCTTACTTAAACCTAGTAATTTGTTCTCTGTGTGCAAGATGCATATACCTACAGTTTCTACGGCAGCCAAACAGTACTCCAAGATAATATATTTTTGATGTACGACTGTCTACAAAGATACAGTTGTACCGATACGGAGAACGATTACAAGGATTTGTATACAAAATACTAGTTTCCAGCTGCAACATTTGGTTGAAAACTGGCTCTACATCTATACAATTACCTACATACAAAACTTCATTTGATAGAAAAGCAATAACATTATTCTTTCTAGGTAGCATGGGCTAAAATACTATTTATAATTTTGACAAGTTAATTAAGTACACGCGCATAATCTAAACAATAGTAATAAATTTATGAAGAAACGCGAGTTTTTCTCATACATTACACACATTGCAAAGTTCCTTGCTGAAATTAATTAACTTTCATTTCGCATAAATGTTGTTAACATATGTATGTGTATACATACACACACATAAAAGAAGATATGCCTGCTTATACTTTCATTTCCTACTTCGACATACTTTGCAAGAGACTCAAACAGAAAAGCGAATTGTAGAGAGAATTACATGCATTTCATTGATCTCTTGCATTTACTTTCCTTCTAACTAACACTCTTCCCATGTCTCTATGCTCACGATGTATTTGATCCCATTAAACAAGTTCATAAATCACACCTACAAACAAAACAATAAACCTAATCATGATTTACATGCTTACATAACACCGAATTGTAAAAGATCTGACGTGAATAATCAAAAATGTATTGCGGTCGTCGAAAATATCCACTCTAAAATTAGTCATACTTTGTGGAAATAGATAAATATGTTAACCATTAAAATTTGTATAAATAAACAGTAGAAAATTGTTGGTACTCATTATAATAATATATCTTTCAGTAATATACATCCATGAAATTAGTTAAAAGAACCTTAAGGAAATTCATTCATGATTTGAAATCAACGCAGCACATGTCTCCTTTAATTTATATACATGATATATATTTAAATAAGTATACATATCACTTCAATATGCGTAGTTTAACTACTGAAATATAATTAATTAATTGATAATAGGTTTTTCCTAGAAATATATATTACTTAAAACTAATCAATTGTCTAACATTTTGGAAACGTTTTCCGGTAGATATTGTTCACTTCACTTTAACCAATTTAGATTACATAGGTTTTCCCCTTATTTTATAGAGTAGGATATTTGTAAAACATGTTATAATATTTAATTAGAAATATACGCTTTAATAATTTAGAAATGTAATACATACGAACTTTTTAGGAGTGTCATTACTAACGTTATCTTCATTCCAACGAACAACAAAAACCATTTCCAATTTCAAGACATTGCATAGCAGTAACACATATACAATAAAATAAATATAAATTTAACTTTTAATTAACGACCAATCTTTCTTAGTGTGTGTAAAATCTATATGACAGTGCATAATTTCGCATTGATATTTAATTATATAAATTACGTAAAACTTGGCAATTTAAGTCTTTAATGTTTAGTTGATAAAAATAATCACTTTAATTTCTAGGTTCATGCTAAGTCAGATCAAACTTACGTATGGTTACTTACTATTATATAATATAAAATTCTATTTCGTCGTCTAATTACCTGACGAAATAGCAAAAATAGCACAGAAGTAACAGCTTCGTACATTTGTAAGTAGACGAATACATAGAAGGACAACGCTTAAATATCAACATATCTTAATAACCCTATATGTATAATACGAAGTATACAAACGGAAAACTTCCTCACATATCAAGAATAATAAGAACGTAATTAGAGAATCAGCCAACAACATCACGTTGATAATACCCCGTAATTTGAGTGTACGCTATTTTGAATTAGACCAATAGAGCTTGAATTGACTGCAACGGTCATTACATAATTAACTGAGCAAATAAGATAATGGCTAATTCGTGTGACAAGCAGCCCATTGACAAAGCTCACCACAGTCGTGTGACAACCAATTCAATGCCCACACAAGCACGCGCATTTAAGGATCCAATTTTTATCATTTAAGTTCTCACTTAGACTGGTCTATACTTACAATGCATTTACCGTGGACTGTTACACGTATACGATGAGTGCAACTTCCATGAATTAATTTATGTATATAATAAAGGGCAATCAACCGTATATATTTGTCGCAATTACATTATTTACGAATAGGAATATACAAGGATAGGTAGTTAAAATTGACGCAAATAAATATACATTATAATTACAAACAAATTAAATAACAACTATTATTACTAACCATTATCGTTTTTACTTCTTTCTAAACTAAAATTAGATGTATGCATAAATAATTTCTCGCTATAAAATATGTTAAATGTAATGGACATTTAGTTGATAGAATTAACTTCTATATACTAAATTTCAAAATAACATAACGGTATGAATAAAAACACGTTTTATTTTTGGTGATAGATAGCTTAGCTGACAATTATGAGCAATTTAGTACACTATTAATTAGAGATTTATAGTATTAATAGTAGATACTAGTTCCTGTTTTGTCTATGGAAGGAATATTGAATGTCATGAGCGTTTTTTTTTAATCTTGGATTTTTAAAATAAAAATTAGAGGTAATCGACTAAGTGTGTCTCTTGCTTGAGTATAGCTACTCCTGTTAGCTTGTCGCTAACATACTGTTATCAAGTATATAATGGAGAATTATTTACATCTGCTTAACTGAAAAAAAAACATTTTTTATAGAATAATAATTTTAAAAATACTTATTTACGATATTTTTCCATGTACAGGTATCGAAATTCATAACTTTGTTTAAGTATACTGTTTGTTCTTACATATAACGAAACTCTTATTCTAAAAATTAGAAATTACAAGAAATTTCATTAATTCCTACGTAGCAACTAACCTAAGAATAGAGACAAATAACTGCTTTTCTAGTTTACTAAATTATTACTGCTCAAATAATTTCATACGTATTTATCAAACATTGACTACCCTTTCAAAAAGTTTGGGTGACTATAAATTATACGAGGCTACTAAACTTTGTAAATCAGTTCAAACCGGAGAGCTACTCTAGTAAATAGTACAACA